>CATIXQ010000003.1:4906715-4925072 GCA_949711755.1 Leptidea juvernica | reverse complement strand
ATATATATATATATATATATTTTACCCAATAAACAAAGTAAATATTAACTTATATCAAATAATTCTCCATTTTTTCAATAATGTATGACATTTCTACGCGGAAGCTGCTGGACCTATTGTGATCTAAAATTTTATAAGGAATCATATAATGGTATATTGATATAATTGAAAAAGAAATAAATATTTACGTTTTTACAGGTTAATCATTACCAGATACTTGATTTTCTCTTTTATTCCTATTTATTGATGGAAGAGCAAAATGTTCCTCCACAATTTCATTTAACTAATTATTATTTCATTTTATATTCCTTATAAAATGCATTAATACCACTTTCACATATAAAAATGTTCACTCATTGAATAAAATAATTGAGAGTAAGAAATTGAAAGTCAGATTTTTGGCGTAGTAGTAGTAGTAAATAAACTAACACACTTGGAGATTTTCTGAAAATATTACTGAGGAAATGGAAATAATTATTTAAAACTGTTCCATTTTTACGGTTAAAAAAATTGTCTCTTTAAAAATTCTATCATAAAAGAAAACTACAAAAGATTTATTGAATAAAATGTATGCTAGATTATGGGTACTACAACGGCGCCTATTTCGGCCGTGCAGCAGTAATGTGTTTCGGTCTGAACGGCGCCGTAACTAGTGAAATTACTGGGCCAATGAGACTTAACATCTTAAGTCTCAAGGTGACGAGCGCAGTTGTAGTGCTGCTCAGATTTTTAGGGTTTTTCAAGAATCCTGAGTGGCACTGAATTGTAATGGGCAGGGCGTATCGATTACCATCAGCTGAACGTCTTGCTCGTCTCGTCCTTTATTTTCATAAAAAAATGCATCGATTCACACACACTATGTAAAATTAAATGAACATATTATTTAGGAAAATTGGTTTTTAGGAAAATTAACAACACAACGAGGCTTTTCAATGGAAAGATTATACACATTGATATTTTGATAATTGCAATGATAAAGAAAGCCTATCTTAATAACGAGTCAAGAAATAACTTTCGATACCAACTCAGTTCGGAAATACTCCTCTGAAATATGATTATTTCCCCGCGAGCATGCATAAAAACGGCAAAATCGCAAACAAGATAACATTCGGCGCGATCTCCACAGCGGGAATCTCATTTTCAATATGTTTTTATAACTTTCGGTGAGGAAATGAGGTGGCGCTCCCGGCGTTTCGCGTCGGTATTGTCATCATAAACCAACGCTAGGCCTCCGTCATAAATCCTTTCCAAATGTACCTTTATACGCATTATGTTATAACAACCTGTTTTCTTTTTACCACACAATGCTTTCAAATCCAACAAATAACTCGTATCTCTATCCGTTTACTGGTGTTTGCCTATCATATTATTACAGTGATACTTTTTGCAATTCTCTTGCCTTTTCATTTTGATATTTTAAGCCAGTTTTGGTCCGAACTTGCAGATGTGCTTGTAAGAGATAAGTGTAAATGTGCAGTATATTTGAATATGTTTTGTTGACAGAAGAATACGTTTTACCCGTTTGTTTCTCAAATCTATTTTTTGAAAGCATTTTAATTTTCCTTTTACTAGCTTTAACTTGCGACTTTATCCGCGTGGAATAGTCACTTGGTGCGGCATTTTCATTTTATAGGATACTTTGCAAATAATACACATACAAACTGCTCTTTCCACTTCTTTAATATTATTTCCCTACGAACTTTAATATCCTATATCATCTCCATGTAGGTCAAAGCTTCAAAAATTCTCTAACAAATGTTTATAATATACTACTTATCAAGTACCTAAATAAAATTTTTATATGGTTTTATCGCCGAAAATGACGAATTCGTATACAAACTTCCACCCCCTATTTCAACCCATCCATTTACTTTTTCGCGATCAAAGGTAGCCTTTGTCCTTTTCCAAGCTCTAGTCTATCTCTGTATAAAATTTCTTCAAGATCGGTTCAGTGGTACAGGCGGGAGAGCGTAACAAACAAACTTTCATACAAATTTATAATATTGGCAGGAATATTATAATGACTGTACTTACTCTTACTTCTTCTATTTAAATTTATTATTCTACTTACGATTAGACAGCATTCATCTAATCGTTAAAATTTGTTTCAGTTTGTCCCGGAAAAATTCAAGATTTCTGCGGGATTTGTGAATAATGGAAATTCGTGTCAATGAGCTTTAACTATACCAATAGTAGGTTTGGTTTGCCATTGCAACCTTCCGCATATAATTTGTTGGGAATGGGAGCGAAAACGGGAACAGAAACTGGAATAGGACATGAGATAATCATCAGTTCCAAAGTCCATCAGTTAAAACCATTTATCTAAGCGGACGAAGTCGCAGGCATCAACTAGTATATTTATAAAAAGAGCTAGTTCACCCGACATACGTTGTTCTGTATATAATAAATAAAATAATGCTTTTTATTAATTTGTCAATAATATATCATAACATCAAGAATTATTTCGTAAAATATGCTCCCTGTTGTTGTAATAATTGTTTCACAGCAGAACTGTCAAACCGTGCGTCAATAAATTCCCTCATAGAAAATATTTCCATACAAAACAAATATCGGACGACAGGGGACACATCACAGGAAAAACAAAATTGTTGTTTTTATTTAATACCGAACACTTTCATATTTATTCACCTTCCCTGGACTTCCACAAATAATTCAAGACCAAATCGGTCCAGCTGTTCTCGAGTTTTAGCGAGTCTAACGAACAGCAATTCATTTTTATATATATAGATAGATTTGTCAAAAAATCTTAGCGTCGTAACTCAATCAGTAAAAGACAGTCTGTTTTCGTTGGCAGCTATCGGTGTAATGTTCAATTTTCGCTAGTCTCAACATAATAACCCCGTGTTGACATTTATACCCCGCTCGGCCCGAAGCACTTCACAGGCAATAAGACAGTAATAAATGTTCCGATCCAAAGATAAGAGTAAAAAGGAATATAATAAGTAGATATTGTGAATCGGTAGTTTCGAGTTCAATATTGCTCCTCGTGAAAGAACTTTGTGGAATCACTGTCTCTACTTTTCTAACTTGACATTATGAGAGTATTTACTCCTATGGACAAGATTATTTACTAAATCATGTTTTTTTTTATATTATTATGATACAAATATGATTTTTTTTTATAAGGGATGAGACAAACAGGACGTTCAGCTGATGGTAATTGATACGCTCTGCCCATTTCACTGCAGTGCCGCTCAGGATTATTGAAAAACCCAATAATTCTGAGGGGCAGTACAACTGCGCTCGTCACCTTGAGACATAAGATGTTAAGTCTCATTTTCCCAGTAATTTCAGTAGCTACGGCGCCCTTTCGACCGAAAGACAGTAATGCTTACACATTACTGCTTCACGGCAGAAATAGGCGCCGTTGTGGTACCTACAAAATAGCCGGCATCCTGTGCAAGGGAGCTCCTCGCTGGTAAGTAGAATCAGCTTTCTTCAAGCTCTATTTAGAAATAAAATATCACATAATGCTATGGCTGCTCTAGGTCTGAAAATTTCGGCAAATCCCAGCGGGAAAAAAATATAACTAAACAAAACAATATTAAATACATATAGATCCTGTAGATGGAGCCACAACCTGAGAGTAGAACAAGATATACCAGGATTAGCGGTCGATGTGTCACTTGGACCGTTGGCTCAGTTGGTAATAGCGCTCGCACGGAACCCGGGAGGCGCGGATTCTAGTCCCATGTCGTCCATAAATTTTGATACAAATTAAATTTGAATAATTTACTGCCACTTTCATTTCATGGTTTTCCACATTATTAATGAAGAGATTACTAAAAATTGATTGAGTTGAAAAAGTTGTTTACCCCGCTACTTATATCCACACCATAAACCATTTTTTATGTAAAAAATGCATTTAATCGATTTTTTTTTTTTTATAAGTTCAATAATAATTTATCTTTCTGACGTTATGCTTTTTATATGATTCATATGTATAATGTTATTGCTATTTATTTTATCGTTTTGATTTTATCTTTCATCCCTGATAGAATAAACCTTAAGCACTTCCTGTAAGCGGGAATACAATAAGAACAAGTGTATTATGGTCGTAAAAAATAAGAATACCATAATGAATACTTATAGTACAAAAACAACATTTGTTGAGAATAATTTTCCTCTTAATTTCTACAGTAACAGATACTGCTAAATACTCAAAGACGTTAATGAATAAATAATATGCAAGGTTTAACGGCTAAGGAATTTTCTCAAACTCATTTCCCTGAAGATGGATTATCCGAAAATCTCACAACACCAGCCACTGCATACAATGATCAACACAATATAACTTGAATTTTAGATCGTTACTTTTAATACTCACTTCAATGTCGAATAATTCCAACGTTGGCATTTTCTTTAACTCAGTTTTATTGGAAAGCTTTATTAAAATTTTTCTTCGGTATAAAGAAACTTTTTTGTAATATCAGAAGAGTTGTTAGCAAGGCGACTTCTTGATAGGTACTTTGATAAAGAGAGATGGTTCTCTTAAAAGCCGATTCGCGTAGTTCTCAGATGTGATAAATGATGGAATGTAACACGTGTGAACATTATTTTAAGATGAGATAATAACCAGTTAGAATGTTATATGGTTATATTTTAACTTCAGAGCTTATAATATTATGTTTTGTAAAAACTATGTCATATATAACAGATTGTGTAGTTCAGGTATCATGTGCAAGTAGTTGAAGTAGAAAAGAGTGAATTAATGAATGTTGTATTTGTCAGATAGATGAAGGATGAAGTATGATTGACAGAGTAGGTAATCGAAGTAATATTTGAGTTATTTGAAGAGTTTAGATGTATGGCTCGATATAATAATAAAATTTAATTTAATCCAGTCGACGATAAGAAATCTGGCGTCGACACACAGCATCACCTCATTGCAAATTATCCGGTTTTTGCCATAGTCTGTGAATCATGTCTGATATTTGACCACGACCTTTATCGTACGATTTAGTTGTAAGTGATCCAGTTTTTATTACCAGGCATCAATGTCTTTAAAACCGGTTCAGTTACATTAATGTCTCAATAAAAAATCGCAAATGAGTAAACATTAAGTTTCTTTCAGTGAGCTCTCACCCGAATTATAAGCTATAGTATTAGTTAACGATCTTTTATGAGGAAAATAGATATATATTACTAAAGAATAAATAAAATAATTTAAGATGCACTGACCTGTTGCCAATCAATTTCTCACGAGTGTAAGACGTAGCTTGTCACGCCCACTAAACTAATATTCCTGGCCTGTTTTTATGGGTTGTCTAACAGCATGACACTATTAAGACGTATAAATTATTTCAGTTCTTCAGCTATAGCGTGATTCGTGAATCTTAAAATTTTTCAAAAATGGGATCCATTTCATTGTCATTTATGACGTTTTTTGCATGGACTAGTAAAAAAATATGGACTCCGTTAGCCATTTTCAAAAATATCATGAAATTTTAGCTAAAATTATAAATCTTTATGACTAGGAGGCTAAAATAAGCTAAGAAGGTTAACTAACTGAACTAGGTGAACTAACGTTCTAAACACAAATGCGCTAAAAATCCAAATAAGTTTACTTTAAATAAATTAATCTTGAATCTTTTCATTCACCTCAGTTTTCTTGAGTCATTAAAACTTATTTATTCAATAAATCTTATTGAAATATTAATAAAAGATGAGAATAAATAATAATTTCTTAAATAAAATAAAATGCCTATCTACTGAACAAATTATTTATATCAACGAACACATTGATATGAGCAGACCATATTATCAATCATTCATATATATATATCAAGGACAGTGAATACTGTGACGAATTGAATTTATTATTAATATATAATATATCCTCCGCTCAAAAGCAAAGAATCTTGTATTTCTGAGTTTGAGGAAAAATTTCTTTCAGATATTATTATAATGATTAAATTCCTCGTTTGAATTTATTTTCAGTAATAGAATATTGACATAAACTCAGTGTTTCCCAAAGTGGGGCCCACAGGGGGGCAATTTAAAAATGTACTTGACACGACTTTGACCCTATTGCTGTGGGTTATTTAAATGCAATGCTAGATATCGGTGGCAAATTCCAAGAATCTGCAAGTAAATTTTTACTACCGTTTCCATCTTCATATTTAGCTGAATGTGGATATAGTGCTGTAAATGATAGAAGTTATAAAAAAAATCAACTAGATATAACACAGTACGGAGACTTGAGATTAAAGCTAAGTAAATTGGAACTTAATATAAAATCTTTGTGCAACAAGCATCAAGCGCAAGAATCGCACTTAATTAATATTGAAAATTCAATATAATTATTTTTTTCTTCTTCTTTTCATTATAATTATTATGTTCTGAAATTTTACTAACCATGTTTTCATATTTAAATAAAACAATTTTAAAGGATTAAAAAACTTGTAATTGTAACTGTTCTTACATTACATTTTTACGTAAAAGTTAATTTTTTATTTTAGTTTACCCGACGTTTCAAGACCTTTCCAGATCTCTTTTTCAGGGGGACTGCCAAAACCTAATAATAATAATACATTTATTACCAGAATTAAGATAGATACAAAGTAATTAAAGTTAAGCAATACACCTTAACAATTGTGAATATTTGAGTACCTTGTACGTTATATGTACTGAGTGTTTGCTCTGCACTAATCAAGGTGCTTGTGACACAGAAGCCGGGAAACACAGTTACTAAAGAAAGTTACTTCTATTTGACTTGCGGAACATAGCATGGAGATGGTACAAAAATAATAGTAAATTAGTAAAATTAATGAAAATAAAAATAAAAACTTCTTGACAAACAATATAGTGTGCGTGTGTGTGTGTAATGTAAAAACAGTTACAATTACACGCGTTTTAATCCTTTAAATGTGTAACACTCGCGTTAATCAAAGAAAATACCATGTTTGATAGCAATTTAATAGTGAGTTCTTCCTAAAACGTATCATTTATATTTCTTAAGGTAACAAAAAAAATTTTAAAAGTTAAATATTTTAAGGGTTTAAAATCTTTAGAAATGTTAAGGTGGGGCAAAAAAGGTTGGGAACCACTGCATTAACTTATATTTCACGACACGATTTGTTACTTCACAGGCTCTCCTATTCCGTATTCGGTGCAATCGCAATGGCTTTATTCCGGTGAACAGGTGAGTTGGTACAAATCGGAAGGCGTTAAGGTAAAATGTTCCTAGTGCTTTTTTGTTAGTTAATGGAAGTTCTTTGTAGGGATATTCCGAGCGGACGGCCGATCACGACTGGAAATCGGATTAGCGTTATCGAGGATAGTGCGCGATGGAATCGCTATGCGACGTATTATCTTGTGACGGAGTTTTAGACGACACTTCGGTCCATTATGAATATTAAATCATTTTTTTTATGAAAATAAGGGATGAGACGAGCAGGACGTTCAGCTGATGGTAATGCCCTGCTCATTACAGTGCAGTGCTGCTCAGAATTCTTGAGAAACCCAAAAATTCTGAGCGGCACTACAACTGCGCTCGTCACCTTGAGACATAAGATGTTAAGTATCATTTGCCCAGTAATTTCACTAGCTACGGCGCCCTTAAGACCGAAACACAGTAATGTTTACACATAACTGCTTCACGGCAGAAATAGGCGCCATTGTGATACCCATAATCTAGGCGGCTTCCTGTGCAAAGGAGCTTCCCACTGGTTCTGTTATAGTCCACGAAATATCAAGCGATATTAGAGCTCTGAAACGATTTTTATCAACATTAATTCTGTGATTTCGCTTGAAAAAGTCGTAAGAAGATTTGAGAGTACACAAATGTTGCTAGATTAGTGTACTTCAGTTATTTTCACAGCATCATGACGTACGGTACTTTTCTGTGGGGTCATGCTGCTGACATTTATATAGTGTTTGGTCTGCAAAAGTGAGGTGTTCGTGCTTTATATCAGCTTGGTTAATAGACAGTCACTTTTTCATTGTCAGTAGGTACATATTTACTCAAATAAAACTTGAAAAATTTTTTTTTGATCAATGCGGGACTCGTACCCACGACCTCTTGCGTTCCGTGCCAGTGCTCTTCCAACTGAACGAACCGTTCGAGTAACGTATCGTCATAAAATCTTTTATGCTTTGCTCAACTCATAGGTCTTTGCTTTATGCCATATTTTACGTTCAGTAGGTACATATTTTATGAAAATTTAATATACGTTCCCAAAAATCGTCACCTTTTTGCTCTTAATAGTGATTTTCATTATTATAACTCTAGAAATAAAGGAATACATGTAACTAATTCTAGAAGGTTTCATAAGATACATAATAGCTTGAAGAGTATATTATGTATACACTTTTATAGTAAAGTTCCAGCCTCTCTGTAGGCATTATAAATAGCGTAAAAAAAAGAATGCTTTGAGAGTTTCTTGCGCCACATCTTCTCCAAGCACCCATTTGTTTCCAAAGCGATCATCAAAAAGAATTCTAAAGGAATCAATTTTGAGAATATAAATGCGTTTTTTTTAAAGAGCCAAACGTAAATGTCAAAGTTGTTTGACAGTTAGCGTTATCTGCACACTTTAAGTACTGTTTTTGACAATGTTGGTTTTGATTGAGTCATGACATTTGTTTTTTTTTATAATAATAAACTACTCTTTATTTCAAAATTGTTATCTATAGTAATAGATATCCATAACTAATTGTATATATTTAACCTTATCTAATGTGATTTAGTATTGTAAGATTTTCTCCTAACACAGATTATCTAAATCTACCAGGAGAGTTTCATATGTGATTGTAAATGACTGTGTACAAATAAAGAAATTTTAATTAAATTGATTTTGATTTGAAGATGTAATTTAAAGATAAGATTACTGTGTGACGTTAAATTATTGCCAATAACATAACATTAAATTTAATAAGAATAATATATTATTATCTAGAGTTAAATATGTGCACATAACTTATTACATAATGAGTTATTAAACTGTTATCGACACTAAAGTGATCTTGCCATCTCATAAATAGCACTCTGCCTCTGTAACATGATTTCCCAAATCGCCGGCTCTCCTCTTTGAGTGCTCTTGGTTTCACAACGTTGATCAAGTAAAAGGCACATATCCGCAACACCCTTTGCTGTCCAATCCCTGTGAAGGCCTTTTCCATTAGTATAGATTTTAACCTTACATATTTCACTCCGTAATTCATTGTTCTTTGTATTGCATTAAAAATATTTAATAAAGTCTTATAACATATACTGGGTAATAAAACGGGTTTTGGTATCGCGGATTAGAATTTTATAGTATCGATTCTGTCATATTTTTTTGATTTGATATATATATATATAATATACTAGCTGACTCAGCAAACGTTATATAAAACGTATATAACGTTGCCGATATTAAAAAAACAAAAGTAACTGTTGTTCGTAGATGGGTGAAAATTTGAAGTTGTATGTATTTTTTAATGCTGACTCATAATCAAACAAATAAAAAAAAATTAAAAAAAAAATCGTGTGGACCACCCTTAACATTTAGGGGGATGAAAAATAGATGTCCGATTCTCAGACCTACCCAATATGCACTCAAAACTTTATGAGAATCATCATTTATCAATTAACACCATGACATGAGAATTTTATATATTTGATATACTTAATTAAAGAGAGATAAAAAATAGCAATATAATATTTAAAATAACAATACTCATATGTAACAGTTAAGTAAACTGTGCGGCGCGTGATTCATTGCTAAAAGGAGGTGACTCAGTACTATGTTGTGTAGAGTACTTGAGACACCAACACACCACTGGTTTTCAGCAGCTCCTCGTGACATTTGGACTAGACAATAATTATTGTAGTCTTCCTTTTGCAATAAATTTGTATGCAATATATATTATATCTATGTATATATATAAAAATAAATTGCTGTTCGTTAGTCTCGCTAAAACTATTTGTGGAAGTCCAGAGAAGGATTAAAAGGTGAATAAATATGAAAATGTTCGGAATTAAATAAAAACAACAATTTTGTTTTTCCTTTGTTGTGTCCCCCGTCCTTCAGAAATCAAATTGAAACAATAGTTTAAAATTATTAACTAAGTAATTAAGTATTAATTATTATCTTTCTTACTTTCTCAGGAGGTAAAAAACAAATTAATTTTAGCTACCTATAGTTGGTAGATTAACTACAGTTGTTAATTATGGTGGCAATACAACGTTTGCTGGGTCAGCTTGTATTATATATTTATATAGGTAGGTATAGTGTTCTAAGATACTAATATTTATACTTTATCTTATTATTAATGAATACTGAAATTATTATAAATAGGAATGGGTACTGTATATATTATGTATAACTTATATAACTTATATACTTTTAATGACTGGGCTTCCGTTGATTTACACAAACGTAGACAAACATTGTATAACTTATATGAAGAGAGGCGATTTAATACAAGTGCAAAATTTAAAAATTATGTAAGGTTATATTCTAAAGAATTCAAGAACGATTGTAAATTAGCTAAGTCTCACAACATAAGTTTAAAGATTAAAAATAGCAATGACAAAATAAAAACAACTTGGAAAATTATAAATGAGGAGATCGGTAAAACTAATAAGAGAAATAATGAATTCAAATTAAAGATTGGTAACAGAAACATAAAAACAGATTCTGAAATTGCAGATACATTTGAAAAGTTTTTTACTGATATACCGGTCTCTACGACAAAATATCTAAATTCCTCACCTATATCTGCAATGAAACTGCTACAGAAAAACGTATCTTTATGTAATACAAACTTGAAATTTAAGCATGTTGATCGCATAGAGATTATTATAACGTTAAGACTAATTAGCGTTAAGAAAACTAAAAATCTCTGGGGAATCTCTGATAACGTAGTGAAATCTGTTATAGAAATTGTAGCCAAAGACTTAGCTTTTATTTTCAATAAGTGTGTAGATTGCGGTATATTTCCAAACCAAATGAAACAGAGCAAGATCACTCCTCTATTTAAGTCGGGAGATGAAGATGACCCCACCAATTTTAGACCCATATCAGTACTACCAACCTTTAGCAAGATTTTCGAAAAAAATATGTTAACGCAATTAATTAAACCATTTTTACAATAATAACCTCATGCATAATAAACAATATGGTTTTACTCAAGGTCTTTCAACCACAGATGCTAGTATCGAGTTAATAAGAAATATTTTGGATGCTTGGGAGGATTCATGTGATGCGTTAGGAGTGTTTTGTGATTTATCCAAGGCATTCGACTGCGTTCATCATGAAACCTTACTTCAAAAATTTCACCACTATGGTGATAGGGATGTTTCACTAGATTTAATAAAATCATATTTGTGTAATAGGATTCACAGAGTAGACGTTAATGGAAAAAGATCAACTAGCTCTATCATATCGATGGGTGTACCGCAGGGCTCAATCTTGGGTCCTTTTTTGTTCCTGGTTACGTCAATGATTTACCATACCTTATTCAAAATAAACATGATATTATACTGTTTGCTGACGATACTTCTTTGTTATTTAAAATAAAACGCCAGCAAAAAACTTTCTGTCAGTTTGACGACGACATTGCTGAAGTAGTAAATTGGTTTAATGTTAATAATTTACTTTTAAACGAAAGAAAAACAAAATGTGTAAGGTTTACACTTCCAAATATAAAGCACCAACGAACATCTATAAAAATTATTAATGAAAAACTTGATGTAGTAGAAACGACAACATTCCTAGGCATTACATTAGACTTTAAGCTACAATGGGGTGCTCATATAAAAAACTTATGTAATCGACTTAGCTCTGCAGTATTTGCGATAAAAAAAATTATGCAGCTGACAGATGTTGAAACGGCTAGACTTGTATATTTCAGCTACTTTCATAGTGTCATGTCTTACGGAATTATATTGTGGGGTAGGGCTGCAGATATTGAAAACATATTTGTGCTGCACAAAAGAGCAATTCGAGCAGTCTATAAAATGCGTTCAAGGGATTCATTGAGAGAAAAGTTTGGTGAAATAAATATTTTGACAGTACACTGCCAGTACATATATGAGAACCTCCTATACGCCCATAAAAATATTAGCCAATTTAAAAAGAATAGTGATGTACACAGTGTCAATACTCGAAACAAACATAAACTCGCAATTCCATCTACTAGGCTCCGTAAAATTGTGTTGTATTTTATAATAAACTCCCAAATGAAATTAAAATGTTACCTATTAAAAAATTTAAATGTATCGTAAAAAATAAATTAACATCTATAGCGTGAAAGATTATTTGAATGATAAAGATAGTTGGAATTAATGTTCTAAATTTTGTTAATAAATATTGTTATACTCATTTGAATGCTATTGTAACTTTTGTACTTCATCCTGACTTGCACTAAATAACTTATAAAGTTTTAAAGTGAATAAAGATTTTTTGACTTTGACTTTGACTTTGAAATCAAATATATAATTATGTAACTACAAATCAAACAAATTCATACAAAATAATACAATGTAACATAAATTTTATGAAAATACATAGTTATTTTTCAGGGATACAATATACAATTAATTATATAAAGAATCTAAAATATTTTTCTTATATTTAAATCTAGAGTTTTTTATATTTTTCAATTTCCGTATTGGTGGGGGTAAATTATTCCATATATTTAATAGTGATTAACAAAAGAGTATATTTTATTGTGTATACTTCTCATTGACGTATTGGCTCAATCTTACTCAATATACTACCGCTTATCTCTGGACGTAGATGACGTCACATCTTCGCTTTGTTACGGTGTGCAAAACATGCATCACTAAATAATATCTTAATATTATTACTAATAAATAGACTACGATTTATTTTTCTGTATTATTGATTGATATAAAGGCAAAGTGTTGTCATGCTGATTATTATTTTTATAATGATGAAAAATCATTAGATGGTTAAGTACAAACAGTATTTATTTTACTGAAATTAATATTACTCGTATAGCGACACAGAACAACAAAAGTCAAAACGTAAGAATGAAAACTTCAAAAAGATAGCAGTGATTGATATTTCTGCTTTGTTCGACATATAACATGTGACATGTGTTGATGGTAATGAAACTGCAAGCCGTACTGACGCGACAGGACGAGCGCGAGGGGATGAAAGGGGAAAGAGCGAGGTCCAGAGAAAATGTTCTCAACACAATGACAATCTCTAACAGCTAATTTGAAATATTTATTTCAAAACCAAAATTAACTTTTATTACGTTATGACATAAAGGGTCATGTTCATTATCATTCGGCGTGATACAAATTGAATGCGATTATAGCTTCGATCTTACATAATTTATACGTCTAGATAGCGCTTCTTGGTGTTAGGCAGCGCACTATTGCCCTGTACTTTCCCCGAGGCGTAAAAAGAATAGGGGAGTCCCAGGCCCATGGGTGTCGTAAGAGGCGACTAAGGGCTTTTTAGAAGTGGGAGAGTTACGCTGCCGTCTTATGACGTCAGCACAATCGGGCCAGACTCGTCCGGGTTAATTACCACACTCGCACAGAATACCGGCGTGAAGTAGCGGCCTAGTGCCGCTATGTTTCGTATAGGTTAGTGTCGAGGACCGGAGGCCATCCCTTACCCCCACCCCCTCCCCCCAACAAAACATGAGAGCGGTCCAATTATAAAGAGATATTACCCCAGGAGGGTACCGGCTCTACCAGAGCAGGAGAATCCCTCCCCGAGCACTCTCGCTCGGGCTGCCCTTCATATTCTGGGGTGGGCACAGAACCGCGCATGACCGAGGACAAGCGAGGCAGAAACACCACGGCACCCCGCTCCACGCTCAACGTGGACTTTTGCAATATCAGGGGAATTCACTCTAATTTAAACGCCGTCCACCACCACCTTGAGACGCAGCCGGCCTTGTGTTTCCTTACGGAGACGCAGATATCTCGACCTAGCGATACGTCCTATTTAACGTACCACGGGTACAAAATTCAGCACAATTTTTTGCCTCATGCCGAAGTATGTGTGTACGTTAGGGAGGATATCTGCTGTCGCCGTCTCGGCAATTTTGAGGGTAGGGACCTGTCTACTCTCTGGCTCCGCGTAGATTTAGAGGACCGCGTCCGTATCTATGCGTGTGTCTACAGGTCCCATAGTGGTAATGCAGAAACCGATCATCTCATGGGCTGCGTTCAAGCAGCAATTGACGACGTGCTTGCACAGATCCCCTCCGCTGAAATCGTAGTCTTGGGTGATTTCAACGGGCACAATGCCGAATGGCTTGGATCACGTACCACAGACTACGCAGGGCGATCTGTGCATGATTTTGCATTGGCGTATGGTCTGTCCCAATTGGTCGAGTCACCAACGCGGCTCCCGGATGTGGATAGCCACATGCCGTCCTTATTGGATCTTCTGCTGACTACACATCCCGATGGTTACCAGGTCTTTGTCGACGCCCCTCTCGGAACGTCCGACCATTGCCTGGTCAGGAGTGTAGTGCCTATCCGATGCCAACGTCGCAGACCACCAGCGACCCGCCGCGTTTGGCACTACAAGTCAGCAGATTGGGATAGGATGCTTTCCTTTTTTGCATCCTACCCTTGGGGCAAGGTTTGTTTCCCTTCGGATGATCCTAGTGCCTGCGCCATTGCAGTAGCCGATGTGATACTGCAGGGCATGGATATTTTTATACCAAGCTCTGTAGTACCGATCGGTGGCAGATCACAGCCCTGGTTCGATGCGTCAGTTAAAGCAGCATCTGACTGCAAAAAACAGGCGCATCGAACTTGGGTTGCGGCGCTGGGCACAAAGGATCCGAACTGCAAAGTTCTTAAGAGGAAATATAACCGTGCCTCCAGAATTTTTAAGCGGCAAATCGTCCGTATCTAAGCACGTCGTCAAAATCGGCGAGCAGCTTTCCAGTAACCCGACCGGAACACGCAAGTTCTGGTCGTTGTCGAAAGCTGCTCTTGGTAACTTCAGCCAGCCGTCCATGCCGCCGTTGCACATGAGGAATGACACCCTGGCCCATACGACAAAAGAGAAAGCCGAGCTCCTGTGCGCTCTTTTCGCCTCCAACTCGACACTGTACGACAACGGAAAAACACCGCCGACCATCCCGCGGTGTCAGAGCTCTATGCCTGAAGTACAGTTCAGACAGAAAACTGTTAGGCGAGCTCTGTTTTCGTTGGATGTCAGGAAGTCGAGCGGGCCGTATGGCATTTCTCCAATCGTGCTTAGAACGTGTGCCCCTGAGTTGACGCCGGTGCTAACGCGTTTATTCCGGCACTCTTATTCCAAAGGCGTAGTCCCTGACTCATGGAAGTCAGCCCTTGTCCATCCGATCCAAAAAAAAGGAGATAGTTCGGATCCGGCGAACTACAGGCCTATTGCTATCACCTCCCTGCTCTCTAAAATCATGGAGAGAATAATTAGCCGCCAGCTTTTAGTATACCTAGAGGGTCACCAGTTGATCAACGACCGACAGTACGGCTTTCGCCATGGACGGTCGGCAGGTGATCTTCTGGTATACCTAACACATAGATGGGCGGCGGCTATTGAAAGCAATGGGGAAGGCCTGGCAGTTAGCCTGGATATAGCGAAGGCCTTTGATCGTGTTTGGCAGAAGGTGCTTCTCTCAAAACTTCCATCATTTGGGCTTCCCGAGAGCTTGTGCAAGTGGATCTTCAGCTTCCTCACTGGGCGTAGCATACAGGTCGTTGTCGACGGATATTGCTCGATCCCGAAGCCCGTGAATGCTGGAGTGCCCCAAGGCTGTGTGCTATCTCCTACGCTGTTTCTTCTGCATATCAACGATATGTTGGACACCTCCAACATACATTGCTATGCGGACGACAGCACTGGTGATGCCGTATACACGGGCCATGCAGGTCTCTCTCGGGAAATCGTCTACCAGTGCCGGGAGAAACTTGTGTCTTCTATCGAGTCCTCTCTCGAGAAGGTCGCGGAATGGGGTAAATTGAACCTTGTACAATTTAACCCCCAGAAGACTCAAGTTTGCGCGTTTACCACTAAAAAAAACCCCATTTGTCGTATCACCGCTCTTCAAGAACACTTCTCTTAAAGCCGCGC
The DNA here is from genome assembly GCA_949711755.1 of Leptidea juvernica. NCBI lineage: Eukaryota > Metazoa > Arthropoda > Insecta > Lepidoptera > Pieridae > Leptidea > Leptidea juvernica. Next base: position 4,909,005 of record CATIXQ010000003.1, on the reverse strand, counting down.
CTAGTATCGGAATACTGGGTCTCGAAATCTCGAGCGATTGCCAATTCCGTGGCCATCTGGAGGGCAAAGCCAAATCGGCTTCGAAGAAGCTGGGCGTCATCAATAGAGCACGGCAATACTTCAAGCCGGCCCACATTCTAGCGCTCTACAAAGCGCAGGTCCGGCCACACATCATTGTGTGTCTTCTACCGCATTTATCACGGGGAGTGTTCCGAAGAGCTGTTTAACCTGATTCCTGCCGCCGAATTCCACCTTCGCACGACACGCCACAAGTTAGGATTTCATCTCCACCATCTGGATGTGTGGCGGTCCTCCACAGTTCGGTTTTCAAGGAGCTTTCTCCCTCGTACTACAAAGCTATGGAATGAGCTTCCTTGTGCGGTGTTTCCGGGACAATACCACATGGGTACCTTCAAAAAAAGCGCGTACTCCTTCCTTAAAGGCCGGCAACGCTCTTGTGATTCCTCTGGTGTTGCAAGAGAATGTGGGCGGCGGTGATCACTTAACACCAGGTGACCCATACGCTCGTTTGTCCTCCTATTCCATAAAAAAAAAAACGCATGACAATAGGCCCAGTTTATAGCTATAGTGTGCGTGAAAGCTAATTCTTACACTCGCGATACGTTAGTCATTTGTTTTAGTGTGGGCGTGTTGATGAAAATAGAGGTCAACAATTCGGCGCTATTTTTTCGACACATTCACAACTATCACAGTCTATCTAGACGTATAAATTATCCAGGGTTTCGATATTAACCTTTATATTACTACGGTTTGTCAAACATTTTTAGTGAAAGCAAATAAATTTTATAATGTGGGATATTGTGTATATCGGTACTATTATAATAAGTCTGGATGAACGATTTTTTAAAAGTTAGATGAAATTTAAAATGTTATTAAAAACGCTACATGACTACATAAAAATTATTATAGTTCAACTTTGCCAATAAGATTATAATATTTAGCGCACCCGACGGTCAGTCACACATCTGCAGCCAGAACTAACAATAACTCCAACGAGATTGACCCGGAGAAACCTGTAAAAACACAAGTATACTTACAGACCTTCATAATTAAAGGGGTATAGTAAAATAACCGCTCCACTAATGAACGCAAATTCCCTTCGATCTGAATCACTCACTGGTGGCAATAACATCGTTTTACGTGGAAATGTAACTGAGATATGTATTTTGGTACATAATAACTTAAGGCGCGGACTGACTAGGATTGTAAACGCTACAACCAATAGTACAATATTTGAGTTGATCATGTGGCTAAGCTGCAAATGGGCATTTATTTTACTGGTTTTCTTTTGTTTATTCAAAATATACATATTAAATTGAATAATTGTTCGGTTTAAGTTTTAGAAAAATACTAATTCTATTACATTCTTTAAAAAAAGAATGTAGCTATCGCTGAAAATTCAGAGATTTTAAACTCCAAAGTTTATTTTTGGTAAGCAACTTTCAAATTTTTTATTGGACATTTCAGATTGTATATAAATAATCTATTCTGTTAAAATTCTTCTTTAAGTCCTTCTTTGTGCACTGTATTTTTTGCGTAGGATTATTTTCATTGCGTTATGTTGTAATCGACTCTCTAAGAAACCAATTTTTGTGAATATTGAGGTATGACCGCGCCTTAATGCCGAATTTCATTTTCTAAAAATAAGGAAGCCTTATTTAGCATAAGCCATTAGCTATTCAAAGTTTTGACATAACTTCGTCTGGTTAAACTATAAATCAGAGTTACAAACAAACAGACTTTTTTTATATTGGTTTTCTGGTAAGCTGGCGAATGTTGTCGTGATGAAACACTTTGATGCGCGCCCGTTTACCGACAGTGCTGTGATTTCCAATAGAATACGCATGACATACACCGCGATGCCACGATTGGCGTGGCTACGGCGAATGTTCGCTGGCTAGGCTCTAGTATGTAGTATTTTTTTTTAGAAAATACGGGAAAAGACGAGCAGGACGTTCAGCTGATGGTAATTGATACGCTCTGCCATTGTTATTACAATGTAGTGCTACTCAGGATTCTTGAAAAGCTCAAAAATTCTGAGCGGCACTACAATTGCGCTCGTCACTTTCAGATATAAGATGTTAAGTCTCATTTGCCCAGAAATTTCATTAGCTACCTGCGGAAAGGAGCCACCTACTGGTATATATTAACTAAATGTCACAAACATACAATTAAATTTAAAAATAATTATGTATAGATTCAAAACGAAGGACAAAATAATTTTAAATCAATAATCTTGGTTATAAATTATGACGTCTTACCAGACTTG
>CATIXQ010000003.1:4792060-4906215 GCA_949711755.1 Leptidea juvernica | reverse complement strand
ACGTACACCGATATAAAAACACAAACATCCAGTCCTGAAAAGATTATTTTTAATGTTATTAATTAGTATGTAAAACAGAATATGTTTTATTGAAATATATATATTATGTACCTTACATATTGTTTGACTTGATATAAGTACACTCATATAAGCCTATAAGAGCGATGTAAATAAAAAAAAAACAATTTCAGTTTCACGAAAACTGTTTTTGTAAACATGTCGAGAGTCTCTATAGCACACGTCACGCTTCGCTTATGAGTCGTGCAAAACAAAAGTATTATGAATATAACTATAATTGTAACTTCTGATATTATTAAAGTAGTTTTCAATTATAAAAACATTACAGATACTTCACATCAAACTCATATTGGGTATACAATATGCTAGATATAACAAACCACAACTTCAAAGTCGCCTAGACATCTTCCAATAAGAAATGTACGCTCCGGAACAAATAAAAGAATTGCATTGACTCTGTACTACAGAACAATGGACCAAGTATTGATATAGAGTGGATTAAGAACGGATATATCGTTTAATTTAGAGTCTTTGCACTTTAATTAAATAAAAAACTTAAATTAAATAAAAAGGAGGAATATATTAAGTCCTGTTAAAACACACACTTTATATGCGTCATTAACTATTAAGTTTTTTTTTTTAATTTTGAAAGTTAGGTATATACAGATTGGAAATATTCTATTAAATTATAATCAAGGCGAGGTATAAAAAAAACACGACGTATTAAAATGTTTTCCTCAGAAGACATGGAAGAGAAAATTGTGATATAAAATGTGATTATATTATAGACAGAACAGGACAGAACCAGCTCTTGCGTCCCGTAATCCCAGCGACGTATATCTACGTCTCTCGCTTTCACCACACCACCAAGGCCTCCGACATTGTTCAGTACTTGGTGGAGAAGACAAGGTCCCGGTTGGGGGTCGAAAAGTTGGTGACGCGTCACGCAGTAGATTTCAACTCTTTTGTTGTTCGCGTCCCGACAGAACATATATCAACCTTCCTGGACGTGCAGCCTTAGCCGAAGGGCGTCGTGTTCCGCAAGTATCGCGGACGTCGCCGACCGCCGGAAGCTACCGAATCCGCGCCTCACATCGCCGCGAAAATGTGACGTAGATTTAAGTTATATATCATATGTATGTTAGACTATAAGGTATTTATTTTATTGGCCATGTAGCCTGAAATAAAGGAATTATTATTATTATTATATTGATAGTTTTGTATGTATTTGACTACGGTTAACGTATAATAATAAATTCAATGAAGTGTATCAAAGATATGAATCTCACAAAGCCATTAGTTAAAGCAGTGTGTTCAGAAAGCCGGAAGCGATATCTCTGTACAGATCGGTGGATACCTCATTGGACAGATAACCGCAAATCACTATGCAACTCCACAATAATTGCACAGACTATTGTAAAGCTTAGCGTAGTCAAGCTATGCATTTGATAACGAATGAATTGATTAAATTATTAAAAGTTTCGTGAGAAATTATTAACTTTTTATTTAACACGGCTATAGTTACGATTTATCGGTGTGGGTACCGACTAGTTTTGGACCATTTGGAGGTTCTCCATCAGGTACCCACACCGATAAATCATGGGTAAAGCCGTGTTAAATAAAAAAGAATGAATTGTATACAGATTTTATTATGTAAAGTTATTAGTATTAATATATTTATGAGTAAAAAGGTATCTGAATGAATTATTGTAATGCTGCAACTAATTTGCCATATCGATAAAAGGAAGTAAAAGTAACATTTTCTATATCTTTCTTTCAAATTCCTTGCATGAGAAAATTCCCAAGATAAGAAGGACGTTCTCCCTATGGTACCTACATGATACTTTTTTTAGTTTATTGGCCAATACAGAACGAATACATACATTTCTGTGAAAAAAGTACCACGAAAACCTCAACGGTTTGTCTGGGACTTATCAATAAATAATGAATTAAATTGATTGAAAATTTAAAATATCAATAAATTTTAGACGTGCAATAAAGTATATGATATGCTAGTCAGGGGCGTGCATCCCATATAGGCAAATTAGGCACTGCCTTCCTTAATAACAATCTAAATTAATATATACCACTATTGTAGTAGCGCACCCACCCAGTAAGTTTTAGCTTCCGCTAAATACCTAGTAAAAACCTTTGATACGCAATCTATACTCGTAAAACTGCCTATTCCAACCGCCTGCAATTCACACAATTTATTAAGAAAATATTATATTCGTTAAAGTTATTAAAGAGATCGCACTGTAAGCTGTGTATATGCAGAAATGCAATTTGCGTTTAGACATTTTTTTTTATGAAAATAAGGGGCGAGACGAGCAGGACGTTCAGCTGATGATAATTGATACACCCTACCCATTACAATGCAGTGCCGCTAAGGATTATTAAAACCCCAAAAATTTTGAGCGGCGTTACAATTGCGCTCGTCACCTTGAGACGGCTACAAGAATATCAGCTTCGGCGGCCTTCAGACAGAAACACAGTAATATATACACATTACTGCTTCATGGCAGAAATAGGCGCCGTTGTGGTACCAATAATCTAGCCGGCTTCCTGTGCAAAGGGGCCTCCAACTGGTTAATGTGAATATGAATGTTGTGAATCATTTATTTATTTATAAACATACAGTTTCTTCTTAAAATAATACAAAGTCCTGTAAAACTGTTTACACACTTTGTCTACAGGATCGAGCGAGACTCATAAAATAAATCTTAAAGCGTATTTTACAAATGTTACTGCAACAATAAATATTGATTCATTAGTTTTTTAAATTTATTTTTGTTTGGTTCCCGTCGGATGTCGTCTGGCAAGCTATTAAGCAGATATGGTATTCTTTTCTTTAAAGTTCTATCGCCAAAGTAATTGTTTACTCTAGGTACTTCAAGTTTGCCTGATGTCATCGAACGGGTGCCATGATTATGACTAATTAAGGATGGGCTATGATCTTGAGAGTCATGGTTATTGAAGGCAAAAAGGTATTTGTGCTTTTTACTTATTGGGAGTATGTTACAAATTTTAAATAACTTTGAGTAATTGTCTTTACATTTAGATTTTGTTTTTTTGTTAACAAGTAATTTTAAAAACCTTATTTGCAATGCTTCAATTTTATCAATATATGTTTTAAATGTAAGACCGTAACTATCAAGAGCATAGCTCATAATTGAATCTACTAATGTATAATACAAACATTTTAATGTAGCTAAGGGAACTTTAAAACTTAAGTGATAGAATTTACCTAAAAGTATCCTTAACTTATTACTAATAAAATCTTTATGGTGGGACCATGAAAAGTTTGAATCTATTTTTACACCAAGATAAGTTATACAATTAACTCTTTCAATTGGCTTACACTTACAGTTTGTAAAATTATTATGAAGGCACAGTAGACTATGTATATTCATATTCGGGGGTGAATGTTTAAAAACATATTCAATACATTATGATGGTGTGTGATCTATTAGAAGTCTCAATTCTGTCTGGCCACGGAATAATATTTATAAAATATGTCACGTCGATCAAATTCATTGAATAGGTCAATTCCTGTCCCGAACAATGTTTTAAGCATCTTACTGCGACATCGAGCCCACCATCATTTCTATCTACTTCGTTTCTGTGATCAGCTGTGGTATTATTTGATTTAAATTTATAATAATAAACTTGTAGCACAGCAAGTAAGCTTGTAAAGTGGGAAATTGTATGCACTTGCATTGACGGCTGAGAAGAGTGTAAGATTTGACCATTTTGTAATATAAATGCAATAAATTAAATTAATTAATAAAATATAGCTACTGATTCACGTAGGTTACATAGATTATTAAGTAAATGACACAATTTAGATTGTCATCAAGGAAGCATAAAATTTCAGATGAAAATGTGAAAAATTAAATTAATTAAATAAAATAGAAAAAAAGGTAAAAAGAGGATATTTTAGCAGGTTATACATAACTATAAATACATTTTTGTACTTAAATTTCAAGGACACTTCTTCAAAGAACGCATAAATTTGTTGTTAATGAGTGATCACGCAATAAAACGAACAAAAGTCTTGCGGGTTTCATTCACATTTTCTATCATCATTGTCAAAGCTCAACGTTTGAACATTTGGTGGCTTCTCAAAGAATGGAGATTTATAACTGAGCAGGTTCTATTGAAGACGGGAGAGCTATACACAACATAAACTTTGTCAAAGCAAACTTAGCAGACGGCGAGACAATATTTTACCAAAACATATTTTCAAAATTTTTCGAAGCAAAACATAACATTATGTAATGTGAAGACAACCATTTATTGAATGTTTACGAATATTCTAATGTATAATATAATATTAATTTTTATAATATATATCAACAAATCTGATTTAAATCTTAATGTACATATTTCTTTTGTGCGTCTGTTATAACTGAACGGCTGGACTGATTTTAATGAAACTTTCTGCGTGTCTTCAGGTGGATTCGAGAATGGTTTAAATTCACAATGAAACTATCTCCTAAACGGCTGGACCAATTTTGATGATTTTTTTGTGTGTTCCAGTGGATTTGACATTGGTTTAGATTCTCAATTCCGTCCAAATAATATAATTCTCCTGCTCATGTGTATGTTAGTTAACTCCTCCTAACGGCTGGACCAATTTTTCAAGTTTTAGACGTGTGTGCAGTAAACGTCTGTCGGGTCCACTAGTAATCTTATAATTTATAGGATTACTGCAAAAATCTGGTTTGTTTCGGATATCTATTAAGGCGGATGTCTGATTTAGTATGAAGTAACTAAGCCTGCTCACATATTAGAAAATAAATAAGATATTTCGCGGAACGTAGGAACCAAGATATTGAAAACAAAGTCCGATTTTATTAGTTAAAGTGCAAATACAGGTTATTGGCTGATAGGTTTTTGAAGTGAAAGTAAGAAATACTTTTCCAATCATTTGACATGAATTGATTGAAATGAATACGGTGCAATATCGCTCTACTTCGGTGAAATACAATTTTCTACAAGTATATCTAGGGCTTTTTGACAGTTATTATTAGCACTGCTTATTAGATTATTTTTAAAGTGAACGGTTGATTCTTCTTTATGACAATAAGGGACAAAACGAGCAGGACGTTCAGCTGTTGGTAATTGACACGCCCTACCCATTACATGCCCTACACATACATTCAAAATTCTCAAAAATTCTGATCGACGCTACAATTTACAATATTACTGAAGGCTTCTTAATGGAGCATCCATTTTTCCGGACCTGGTCATATTTACGCTCAGTAGCATAGTATATGCGCTTAAGGTACATGGAAAGCCACTTGCCTGCTACTCCAAGAATCAAAATATGAGAGGTTCTATTGTGTTTATGAGGTGTCTTTATTTAAATATAATCTTAAAAAAGATCGTGAATAATAATAGGTATTCATTCATTATCAACCGGAAGACGTCCACTGCTTGACAAAGGCCTCCCCTAAAGATTTCCACTACTCTCATCCGACGTATTCCGGCTATCTTGACCAGCTCATCGGTCCATCTTGTGGGGGGCCTACTAACACTGCGTCTCCCGGTACGTGATCGCCATTCGATGACTTTAATGCCCCAACGGCCATCTGTCAGTTGGGCTAAGGGCCCTGCCCACTGCCACTTCAGTTTCGCAATCATTTGGGCTATGTCAGTGACTATGGTTCTCCTACGGATCTCCTCAATTAGAATAGGCATACTATAATAGAAATATTATTTGAAGAATACTTTAACAATATATTAACATGGTGTATTATTTTTTTATAACGTAAAGGTTAGTTATACAATTTACAGTTGAAGCTCGAAGAAGAAAAAGTTGCTGCGAAAGTAAAAATAATATTTAAAAAATTAGAACAAGTATAAAAAATTATTCCTCAGCAATGATGGATGAGAAAATTCTGACATAAAATAAGATTATAATTATTTTATTTAATTATCTATTTTATGTAAACAAGGGACGAGACGAACAAGTTCAACTGATGGTAATTGATACGCCCAGCTCACTACAATGCAGTGCCGATCAGGATTCTAAAAAAATCTGAGCGGCACTACAATCGCGCTTGTCACCTTGAGACATAAGATAAGTCTGCTTTACCCAGTAATAATTTCACTAGATTCGTCGCCCTTCAAACCGAAACACAGCAAAGTTTACACATTACTACTTCACAGCAGAAATAGGCGCCGTTGTAGTACCCATAATCTAGCCGGCATCCGAATTTCAAATGTATTTGATTACGGTTAACGTATATCAATAAATTCGATCTTGTATATCCAAGATATGAATCTCACAAAGCTATTAGTTAAAGCAATGTGTTCAGAAAGCCGGAAGCGATATCTCTGCACAGATCGGTGGATACCTCATTGGACAGATAACCGCAAATCACTGTGCAATTCCAGAATAATTGCACAGACTATTGTTGCGCTAAGCTGTGCATTTGCTAGCGAATGAATTAATCATAAATTTTTTGTATGTAATACTATTAGCATAAATGTCTCTATGAGTAGAACAGTATCTAAATACATATAAAAAAGGCTTAAAGGTATTTATTTTCTCAAAATTGATTCCCTTAGAATTCTTTTTCAAGTCACTTCTATCACTACAAGAGCGAAGAAGAGCCGCATAGGCATAGCAATGTATGTTAGAGGTGTCCAACATATCATTGATATGCAGAAGAAACAGTGTGAAGAACCAGAACTTGCGTGTTCCGGTCGGGTAACTGGAAAGCGGCTCGCCGATTTTGACGACTTGCTTCGACTTCGCACGGGCGATTTGCCGCTTAAAAAATCTGGAGGCACGGTTATATTTCCTTGTTAGAACTCTGCAGTTCGGATCCTTTGAGCCCAGCGCCGCAACCCAAGTTCGATACACGTGTTTTTTGCAGTCAGATACTGCTTTAACTGACGCATAAAACCAGGGCTGTGATCTGCCACCGATCGGTACTTTAGAGCTTGGTATAAAAATATCCATGTCCTGTAGTATAACAACGGCCACTGCAACGGCGCAGGCACAAGGATCATCCGAAGGGGAACAAACCATGCCCCAAGGGTAGGATGCAAAACATGAACGCATCCTATCCCAATCTGCTGACTTGTAGTCCCAAACGCGGCGGGTTGCTGGTGGTCTGTGACGTTGGCGTCAGATAGGAATTACACTCCTGACCAGGCAATGGTCGGACGTTCCGAGAGGGGCGTCGACAGAGACCTGGTATCGAAGATATCGCGAAAACGGTGTTTGCACCACTTTTTCCAAGATGGCGGCTGGGGGACAAGGCGGCTACTTGGATTAAGCTTCTATTCCACACATGTCCCAAAAATAAAGTTGCGTCCTTTAAAAAATGCACAGCTCGTGTAACATTATTAGTATTAATTATCTGTAATTATTAGCATCTATAAAGCCTACGTACGAATTTTCCCAAAATCTGAGCATTTATATAGTATGATATAACACAATCTATAATACTCTGTGACATAATGACGTAACCAGTTAGGCATTACTTGCATTTGCAAGCCTGTTTAGCCATGTTAATATATCGGTATTAATTTAGACGCATAATACACTGGTCTCAGATGGTTAGCACTGACCATTCATAATACCAAAGCTGAGGATAACTCCATAATATCACGATGTACAATAATACGCTGCAAATAGCTTGACATTATCTCTCAAACCAGATAAGCCACTAGGTAATTAATTAGCCTGTTAAATTATCATCGCGATAATTCCATTTATTGCAACATAATTCTTCAGAATCAATTGTAAATTGTCACGATCATGGTGATACTAATAAAAAATTACAAGACACAGTTAAGATGCTGCTAAATCATTAAGATAAGTAAACTGTTGATCGCCTTCGGTTTTATTTAATTTTAATGTATTAGTTTACATTATAACTATATTATATTATCATAGTGGCAGGTTCGTCTGCACAGCATGCCGGCTAGATTGTGGGTGCCAGAACGGCGCCTATTCCTGCCGTGAAGCAGTAATGTGTAAGCATTACTGTTTCGGACTGAAGGGCGCCGTAGCTAGTGAAATTACTGGGCAAATGAGACTTAACACCTTATGTCTCAAGGTGACGAGCAGAATTGTAGTGCTGCTCAGTATTTTTGGGTTTTTCAAGAATCCTGAGTGGCACTGCATTGTAATGGGCAGAGTGTATCAAATACCATCAGCTGAACGTGCTGCTCGTCTCCAGACTCGTCCCTTATTTTCATAAAAAAAACTCTGCCAAATGCTTGTTTTATATTTTACTGGTATTCAAAATGATAATTTACATGCTGATCATTTAAAAAAAACTGGAAAAGTGTGAATCGGACTCGCCCACTAAGGATTCCGTACAAATTGTTTATAATTTATTTACAAATGTGTAGTTTTCAGATTTTTCCTATACTTGTAGTATAAGACGGTGGTGCTTGGTTTTTTAGAGTTTTAGGTCAACGGAAAATACCTCATTTTTTTTTCTCATTTGGATTTTCTTGAGAGTGTCGAAATAAACGTTTTTTTGCGGGATAATTTGGACGAAATCTTTCGCCGAAATTTCTCAAAAAAAAACATACGCGACAATGCGCGTGCAGTACAATGATGCTTTTCGCATATTGATGGGATTGCCTAGGTACTGCAGTGCCTCGAGTATGTTTGCTGAATCAAGGGTGCCTGATTTCTATACTGTGATGAGAAAAAGAGTTGCTTCCTTCTGGGATAGACTCCGCAAATCCCAGAACCGCTTTCTTCAAACGGTTTGTGACGGGATGCGTAGCAATATTTTTTCATATTCGAAATCTGTGCATCAAATCAAAACTAGTAAATAAATGACGGTCTAGACCAAGACGCCTGGGAGGAGCTTCATTAACCTTTCCAGATAGATTATAAATTTTGTGTATATTTTACTTTTATCGTTATTTAATGTATTATAATATCATTGTACCTATTTGTTTCATAATAATACTGGATAATTTTGCCTTTAATCAAAACTTATTATTTTAATTATAAACGACCGTATCTTCTTTTTACGTTAACTTAGGTGTTATGTCAGAGCTTCAAGAGACTGTAGATCTGAGTATATCATTTAAATTTTATTTTACTTTAATGTTGTCTTGACAGACAGACAGACGGACGGCGGGAAAGCAAGGTTATCCTTTAAAGGTTTCTTTTTTCCTTTTAAAATACGGAACCCAAAAAATTTAAAAATCATACTATGATGTTACTTATTGTTGTTACAGAAAATGTTGATGTGGAATGGTCATTTTTAGATTTAAGTTTTCTATTTTATTGTTTTATTGCACCTTTGTACTTAGCAGTAAGTATTGTTGTCAAAAGGTTGTAAATAAAAGGATTGAGAAAAATTCCCAAATAACAGATGTTTAGTTAAGATATTTTAGAAAGCGTGGGAACGTAAGTATAGTTTTGTCTCGTGGCAAAAATGTACATTATAAGTACTGAGAGTGTAAGAACGAAGTATGACTGATGTGGGGGTGATAACCCAGGTAGTAAGTAAGATATAATTGTATGAGACTCAAGCGGGCAGTTCCTACTTAACTTCGATGTACGACAGACCTGTGTCCTTTAACTCTGTCAATTTTTTCTAATGAATATACTCACTTTAAATTAACCGCCCCGTGATTCCTTAATTATAACATCTTAATAAACATTTAGTATCCTATCCAATAAATTCCGATACTACATTTGGGGGCTTGTCCGGGATTACGGAAAATCGGAAAATTAAAGGTGTGTAATAGACGCGTCGGTGTTGTGTGAAAGTTTCGTATAAGTGCGCGAGTTAGTAAGCCATGGAAGACGTAATTGACCAGGTTGTAAGAGGTGTTGCCGCGGCGGATTTGGAAGATGACCAACTTCCGCGACTGAGTGTCCCACAGCTCAGAGAGGAGCTAAGGCGCCGGAACCTCCGTGTGACAGGTCGAAAACCAGAGTTGTTGGCGAGGCTAAGAGCTGCACTATTGGTGGAACGGGATCATGTAGCCGACGATGATGAAGAAAATATTGCAGACCTTGTAGACGACGAAGAAGAAGACGACTTTGAAGACGCTCGAGCTGTCAATGTTGAGGGACTCCCAGGCAGACGAAACCGTGATGTACGTATTCGAAATCCTGTGGCCGAGGACACCACGACGAAGACGACGACGATGGCGCAAATAGTGAGCGTGCCAATCGTACTCTAGTGATTCGAAGACGTGAAGAATCACGAGTATTACTTACCTTTAAAGACGTTGAAGGTTCGTTAGAGAAATTCAGTGGCGATGACCACACAAACGTCCAGCAGTGGTTGGATGATTTTGAGGAAATGGCGGAGCTTTGCAAGTGAAACGAGATCCAAAAGATTGCATACGCCAAAAGGTTAGACGGATCAGCAAAAATGTTCGTGAGCTATGAAAAGTGCGCGAAAACTTGGAAGAAGCTGAAATAATCTTTGAAATAAGAGTTCGAGAAAGCTGTCGATTGTATGAAAATTCATCGAGAGCTGAGTAAGAGAAAGAAGAAGAGTGAGGTAACTCTGCAGGAATACGCATATAAAATGTTGCAGATTGCATCACGAGCGAAGTTAAAGGTTCAAGATGTGATACAATACATAATAGAGGGTATTCCTGACGATGTCGTAAATAAAGCTGTGCTATATGGAGCTAAAGATTTTAAACAGCTTAAAGAGAAATTTGGACAGTACGAGAAAATTAAACAGGAGATGTCCAAATCAAAAGCACGACCACCAGAGAGGAAGCTGGAGAAGTTAGGACGACCACAGAGCTTCAACCAAGGAAAAGGAAAAAAAGGAAAAGGAAGTCCAGGAGGTGCCGTTTCAACTTCAAGAAAGAAGACGAGTACCAAGTGTCACAACTGCGGAGGAGAAGACCACGTCAGTGTGATGTGTCCCGAAAAAGGAAAAGGGAAAAAGTGTTTTAAGTGCGGAGAATTTGGGCATATAGCCTCCGAGTGCCCACCGAAGTCGAAGGAAGTGTATTTAGTGTCGCGTCCTGCTAAGGAAAAATACCAGAAGGAAATCAAGATTAAAGACAGTAAGATTTTAGCATTAGTAGACACTGGTAGCGATTTAACGTTAATGAGTATAAAAATCTCCGATCACCACCTTGGTGTGACAAACAGGTATGTTTTGAAGGTTTGGGAGCTGAGATGACTGAGTCCTTAGGTATGTTTACTACCAGCGTGATGGCAGAAAATTATAATTTTAATGTAGATTTTCATGTTGTACCCGACTCAATACTTAGACGTTCGGTTATACTAGGCACTGACTTTTTAGACCAGGTAGAACTTAGAGTTAGACGGGGCACAGATACCCTTTTTAAATTAGACGCTGATGAAAGTACAGACGACGAGACAAAGCCTCACATTTATAAAATAAACACCATAGACGAGACGAAAGAACTTGAACTATCACACATTAAGGAGGAGCATTATCGGGAAGAAATTAAAAAGATCGCTTTAAACTATAAACCGGAAGCTACGCGTGATATTGGTATACGGGCGAAAATAATCTTGACATCAGATAAGCCAGTAGTATCACGACCGCGCCGATTGGGTCCTTCAGAGCGAAAAGAAGTAAATGACTTGATGAATTCATGGTTGGAAGAGGGTATTATTCGTCCCTCTACTTCGGAATATGCAAGTCCGATTGTTTTGATTAAAAAGAAGGACTGTACGCTTTGAATTTGTGTAGATTATCGGAAGATAAATGCTATCATGTTAAGACCTCTTTCTCCATTACCACTTATTGAAGACTCAATAGATGCTTTAGCCGAAGACGTTTGGTTTACATTAATAGATTTAAAAAATAGATTTTTCCATATCTGGATGGACGAAGGTAGTATCAAGTATACAGCCTTCGTAACTCCTGACGGTGAGTATGAGTTTGTTAGATTACCGTTTGGTTTATGCATTGGTCCAACGGTATTCCAAAGCTATATTAATTGTATTTTTAAAGATTTAATACGTGAAGGAATTGTAGTAGTGCATATGGACGACATTATCATTAAAGCTAAAACTTCGGAAGAGCATTTGGTAAGAGTAAAGTTACTGATTAAAGTCGCGGCTAAGTATGGGTTAGTCATAAAGTGGGAAAAATGTCAATTTTTTCAGACGACTATTGATTATCTAGGGTATGTGATATGCCGAGGTACTGTTCGCCCGTCAGAGGCAAAGACATTAGCTGTACGAGATTTTCTCCGACCTACGACAGTAAAATCGGTTCAAAGCTTCTTGGGACTGACAGGGTATTTCCGTAAATTTATGCCTGGATATTCACTCATTGCCCGACCATTGACTGATTTACTGAAAAAATACGTTAAATTTGTATTTGGTGTGAAAGAAATAGAAGCTTTCGAGAAATTAAAAGCTGCATTAGTGTGTGAGCCAAGATTGACTGATTAACCGATTGTCAAGCTTTTACTGCTACTGTAAGTAAATAGAAAGTATGTTTACGGGTTGCGAGATGGGTAATTTTGCTTGCTGCTAATTATACAATAGAGCATAGACCAGGTAAAAATATGCCACATGTTGACGCACTGAGTAGACATTCCTTACCAGAAGTATTGTACGTTTGTGAGAATGACGATGGGTTGATTGCGCGATTAAGAAGTGCACAAGACAAAAATAAATGTCTTAAGCAAATTATAGATGCTGCATCGCACAATGAAGCCAACGGATATTTGTTAAGAAACAAATTATTGTACAAAAGTGTGAATGGTGAACCGTTAGTAGTTGTACCGAAGAGTATAGAAGCGCAGGTAATCAAGAGAGCACACGAGAGAGGACATTTTGGCGTTACCAAAACAGAAGCCATTGTGAAAAGGGAATTTTGGTTTAAAGAGATGCGTCCAAAAGTTGAGCAGGTAGTCACAAATTGTATCGACTGTATATTAGCCGAAAGGAAACAAGGTAAACAAGAGGGATTATTGCATCCTATTTATAAAGGTGATACTCCACTCGACACTTACCACATTGACCATGTTGGGCCAATGACTAATACTGCTAAGAGATACAAACACATATTTGTGGTTGTAGATGCTTTCAGTAAATTCGTGTGGCTGTATCCAACTAAATCAACGGACACCGCTGAAGTGCTTTGTCGACTGCGTAGCCAGTCTAGTATTTTCGGGAATCCTCGAAGAATCATCTCGGATCGAGGTACGGCTTTCACATCAAGAGATTTTCAGGAATACTGTGAAAGTGAAAATATTGAACATTCGCTAATAGTAACGGGTATTCCAAGAGGAAACGGACAAGTCGAAAGAGTTAATCGAACTCTTATTCCGCTTCTCACCAAGATGGCCGCTCCAACGCCGGAAAGCTGGTATAAGCACATGGAAAATGTGCAGAAGTATCTCAACGCAACTCCAAGCCGCAGTACTGGACAAGCACCCTGCCAGTTGTTATTTGGAGTTAACATGCAGCTCAAGCTCAAGGACGACTGGAATTTGAAAGAACTGCTAGAGAAAGAGTGGACCACGCAGTTCGAAGAAGACCGAAAAGAACTCCGAGAAAAAGCAAGAGAGAAGATACAAAATACCCAAGAGGAAAATCGTCGAGGGTTTAATAAACATCGTAAACCAGCAAATGTTTATGAGGAAGGAGATTTAGTAGCTATCCAGAGGACGCAGTTTGGGCCAGGCTTAAAGCTTAAAGGAAAGTTTTTATCGCATTACCAAATTGCTAAGGGGTGATCGCTACGTAGTTGAGAAAGTAGGCGAGCACGAAGGGCCTCAACGTATGTTGAGGATATATATCCACAACAGCTGTGGATGTATATCCATAGCAGCCAATCACATACAGCCATGGGGATTGGGTTCGGAGGAAAGATACAAAACAACAAATGTGGAAACAGACGATGACAATTGAGGGCAATTGTCGATGCAGGATGGCCGAATGTGGAATGGTCATTTTTAGATTTAAGTTTTCTATTTTATTGTTTTATTGCACCTTTGTACTTAGCAGTAAGTATTGTTTTCAAAAGGTTGTAAATAAAGGGATTCAGAAAAATTCCCAAATAACAGATGTTTAGTTAAGATATTTTAGAAAGCGTGGGAACGTGAGTATAGTTTTGTCTCGTGGCAAAAATGTACATAATAAGTACTGAGAGTGTAAGAACGAAGTATGACTGATGCGGGGGTGAGAACCCAGGTAGTAAGTAAGATATAATTGTATGGGACTCAAGCGGGCAGTTCCTACTTAACTTCGATGTACGACAGACCTCTGTCCTTTAACTCTGTCAATTTTTTCTAATGAATATACTCACTTTCAATTAACCGCGGAGAGGAGGGAGAGTGTGGGCGGCGGTGATCACTTAACACCAGGTGACCCGTACGCTCGTTTGTCCTCCTATTCCATAAAAAAAAAAAAAAAAACCGCCCCGTGATTCCTTAATTATAACATCTTAATAAACATTTAGTATCCTATCCAATAAATTCCGATACTACATTGATATCAATTGTATACAACAATCATATTATTTTTACTAGATAATACAAAAACTAAAATCATAAGCTACAAAACTAAAAAAATGAAAAGGCAGTCAGACACCTATTACATAACTTCCAATATTTACCCATATAACAAAAAGGCAGATTTTATCTCAAAGAAATGCCTATTGTCCAATTATATTACAACTCAGCGCAGCTAAATATCGGCAAGGATATATTTCATTAGTATAACAATCTCATCCATGTTAATAGCCGTAATACGGTAACCTATTAGGAGATACAAATCCCACGCCAAATCCCTTAAGGCCTTTAAGCACTTGGGGCTTATTAACAGTTCTATTAGCTTGAAATAGGAATTGCACAGGGATTAATGTGTTTTATAAATTAAATGATATTATCAGTTTTGAAATAGTAACGTATTGTCAAGAATAAATAATTTAATAGCCAGTGGGAGACTCCTTTGCACAGGATGCCGGCTAGATTATGGGTACCATAACGGCGGCTATTTCTGCCGTGAAGCAGTAATGTGTAAGCATTACTGTGCTTCGGTCTGATTTGCCGTCTCAAGGTCGAGCGCAATTATAGTGCCGCTCAGAATTTTTGGGGTTTTTCAAGAATCCTGAGCGGCACTGCATTGTAATGGGCAGGGCGCATCATGACCATCAGCTGAACGTCCTGCTCGTCTCGTCCCTTATTTTTATAAAAGAAAAATAACTTGATATTATATTTAAGCTGACCGTCGGGTTCTGTAAATAGAAAAAAAAATATTTAAGTATTCTGTAATAATGTAGTCTAAGGCCATCGGAAATATGTAATCGAAGTTAATGAGTGAAAATCGTGTTTCTAAATGATTTTATAATATGTAGTAAAATGATAAGGATTAATATTGTATTTTCGTAAACAGCTTATATATTATCGCTTTATAATTGCCGATTTTGTAAATTATTAAAAAGATATAGTATGTTATCCTTATATGCCACCTGGACTTTTCTGTAGACCTATATAAGATAGACAATTCCCTCATACATTACTTTGTTGTATCCCAAAGGGTTTAGACAGAGTTTTTGTTGAAAGCTCCCAGATGACTTTTTGAGACTCCTCCACCAAATATCGTTAATGTATACAAATAGGTTTACAAAAACTTAACAAATTATATACTTAAACTTTCCTCAAGAACCACGCTACCCATTGGTGACGATAGCATGAAAATCGGTGCAGTAGCTTTTGAGTTTATCGCAAACAGACAGACAGACACGGCGAAGGTCTTTGTTTATAATTGTAGTGAAACCTCAGACGAAAATGCAGAGAGTCTGTTATAATATACCTATTTAGGTTAATTTTCAAAGCTGCTATTTAACATGAGAATCCTATTTTTATTTCTGTAATTGTTCTTTCTATTTAGTTTATAATTATTCACTTTTTTTGTTATTTAGTTTAAGATCTATCTCTTTTTTATGAAAATAAGGGATGAGACGTGCAGGACGTTCAGCTGATGGTAATTACAATGCAGTAAAGCTCAGGATTCTTGAAAAACCCCAAAAATTCTTAGCGGCACTACAACTGCACTCGTCACCTTGAGACATAAGATGTTAAGCCTCCTTTGCCTAGTAATTTCACTAGCTATGACGCCCTGTAGACCGAAACACAGTAATTTTTACACATGACTGCTTTACGGTAAAAATAGGCGCCGATGTGGTGTACCCATTATCTAGCCGGAATCCTGTGCAAAAGAGCCACCCACTGGTAAACTTATTTGGAATTCGCCGGTTTGATCCCCACCCTTAGAATTATATACCAAATTCAAAAGGAAGTGTGTAAAGTATACAAAATAGCCAGTGTAATTGTAAGCTTAACCTTAATAAGCAACTGCATTTTTTATGTGAGCAGCTAAACACAACCTTATTAAGAAGAACAAGTCCTTTCCCTGATTCAAATCAGTATTCCGAACCGCATTCGACGAGAGGAAACAAATTCCCAAAATTGAATTTTACGAAACGAGTTGAATACGACACCGTGGAAATAAACTCGTCGAAGGAAAATGATTTTATCGCTGCATTGTAAAAATAGGATGGAAAACTATAAGGTTTATATTTCAAAACATACTATGCATGTATATATTATATATTTTGTAGGGTTGTATTAAGACATTTGTTATTTAAACAAAACAAATCTTATTACTGTATATACATTATTACATAGTATTTTGAACATTCTCCGCGCCTCTGGGCCCCACGGGCCAAGTGTCTCGACACCAAACGGCACAAAGATGTCTGACTCACTAAGATTAATATATTTGCGACGCTTGCTGTCTTCGGCAGTCAATGCAGCAGCCCCAGCACCAATTGACGTAACTTGGACATGAGAAGGAGACAGAGTGTCGTCGAAGTCGGGTCCCACACCAGCGCCTTTCTCCGTGGCCAAGCCACCAACGTCATTTCATCAGGACGCTTACCATCGCGGCGGGAAATACTATTTGGCTCTAAAACTACTGGCAACTACTTAAGAGAGGCAAATGCCCTGTGGATGACTTCATTAATGCTGGCATGACGACTGAAACGGCCTGCCGATTTTAGGCAGGATAACCAGGGATTGTATTTATATAATATAACTATGTATACTAGAGCGCTTGCAGGGGAAAACGAGGAAAAATAAGTGTGAATAATGAATATTATTTAATTGGCGCAAACAAGGATATTCAGGATTAGCAATTTTATTATGTAGTAATAACCTAAACTCTTTTTAGCAAAAACCAAGGCGCGTGCTCTTACAATGATATTGGTTATTCGACATATTCTCATTAGGAGGTGTTGACTATTTTCGATCATTTTAACCCCATACAACGAAGCTGTGAATTTAACTTCCTTGTGCGGCGTTTTCAGAACGATACGACATGTTCCCTCCAAAAAAGTGCCTAATGGCCGGCTAATGTGATTCCTCTGGTGTTCCAAAAGAAAGTGCGGTGATTGCTTAACTTCAGGAGTCGCGTACGCTCGTTTGCCCTTTCATTTTCTATTATTATTTCAGAAGAATTAAGTTGGAATTATTGTATTCGTACCAATAACTTTATAATAAAGTTGTTGGAATTTTAAGATTTAGACTAAGAAAATATATCACTCTAAGCAAAATTAAAAGCCAATCTTTAAAACTCCCAGCAATACAGATTCTCAATCGCCGATTATGTGGGTGAGTTGTAAATTTTAACTAGTGGACTGTAACTGAAATTGATATCCTACGAGGTACCTGAATAACTAAATAATGCTATCCTCGATAAGATAAACGGCAGTTACACAGTGCGATGAACCCTAACAGTAAAACGGTACAGATATATATAATTGTTATTTAATTAACTAAGGACTAATTCAATTATCTACCTCTAGAAATGAAACACATACCACCGAAATGATTTACTAGACACCTGTATGTAAATGGTTAATAGAAATATATAACACCCTTTTTTATGAAAATATGGGATGAGACGAGCAGGACGTCCAGCCGATGATAATTGATACGCCATGCCTATTACAATGCAGTACCGCTCAGGATTCTTGAAAAACTCAAAAATTCTGAGTGGCACTTCAATTGCGCTCGTCACCTTGAGACATAAGACGTTAAGTCTCATTTGCCCAGTAATTTTACTAGCTACGGCACGGCGCGCTTCAGACCACAACACAGTAATGTTTACACATTACTGCTTCACGGCAGAAATAGGCGCTGCTGTGGTATCGTATATTCTAGCTAATAATATTAACACTACAATAAATTTAATATTTGTAATGTATACTGTAGTCAGCGCAGTAAATAAATTTCAATAAATTTTATGTTTCTTAAATTTATTGTGCTCTCTTAATTTATATAATACTAGCTGACCCGACAGACGTTGTTCTGTAGATAATAAAAAAAATATCGTTTTATAGGAATTTGCCAATAATATTTCAAAACAAGAATTATTTCGTAAAAAATGCTGCCTATTGTTATAATGAAATTGTTTCACAGCGGAACTGTCAAACCGTGCGTCACTAAATTCTCTCATAGAAAATATGTCCATACAAAACAAATATTGAAAATACAAATAATTATATATCCTATCTCTCAAGTTGGACCAAACTGCACTCCATGAAGTAATCCCCATTAAAATCCGTTCATTACTTTAGGAGTCCATCGTGGACAAACAACGTGTCACGTAATTTTATATATATTATAGCTGACCCAGCAAACGTTGTATTGCCGATATTAAAATCGCGATACAAAAGTAACTGTTGACCGTAGTTGGGTGAAAACTTGAAGTTGTATGTATTTTTTAATGCTGACTTATAATCAAACATATTCAAAAAAAAAAATTCGTTTGGACCACCCTTAACATTTAGGGGGATGAAAAATAGATGTTGTCCGATTCTCAGACCTACCCAATATGCACTCAAAATTTCATGAGAATCGGTCAAGCCGTTTCTGAGGAGTTCGGTCCCGCATACGAGAATTTTGTATATTAGATAGAAGTGGAGGACAAACGAGCATACATTCGGGTCACCTGATGGTATGTTACCATCGCGGCCCAAACTATCTGGTAAGATAAGAGCGTTGCCGACCTTATAAAGTTTCCAATTAATGTACACTATATGAAATAAAAACCGAAAGCACATTTGTACGTGCGGGCGAGGATCAAACCGAGGACTCCGTGGTAAGAGTTAACGATATTGCGCCGCCGAAGTTTATGCCGAAAGTACAAAATTATTACAAAACACAATATAGGCTGTGTGCGGCAAATGATATTTCAATAATATTATCTAGATCTTGTTTATAAGAATGTCACTTCAAAGGATGACAAATGGATAGACGATGTTGCAATTGTAAGTCTCAAAATCTCTAAGTTGCGGTATAAAGATGGATGAACTACTAAACCCCAACCCAAGATAGAAACCATCAGCCTCAAGTTTTGGCACGGAAAACTAACTAATAAATGATAGCCAAACTGATGTGGCAGTGGGCTAGGCACATAGATCGACAGACATATGACCGTTGGTGAAGTAAACTCCAGGAATGGCGACCACGTACCGGAAGACGCAGTGTTGCTAGACTCCCCACAAGATGTACCAATGATCTGGTCATGGTCGCCGGAATACGTTGGATGAGGGTAGCGTAGGACCGATCATCGTGGAGATCTTGATGATGGTATAATAAAGCCAAAATGATGATTGTCGACTGCACCAGTAATAAATCGCTACAAATCAGAAAAATAGTCAACTGTGACATTGCCTAATCATATATTTATCTTGAAGCACTAATCTACACTAATAGGGAATGCGTTTTTGAGATCGAGATCGCTTAACATCGGTTGGGCAATTTCGGGACCTATCAGGAATCGAAACCTGATGATAATTGATACGCTCTGCCCATTACAAAGTATTGCCGCTCAGGATTCTTGAAATACCCAAAAATTCTGAGCGGCACTACAACTGCGCTCGTCACCTTGAGACATTAGATGTCAAGTCTCATTTGCCCAGTAATTTCAGTAGCTACGGCGCCCTTCAGACCGAAACACAGTAAGGCTTACACATTATTGCTTCACGGCAGAAATAGGCGCCGTTGTGGTACCCATAATCTAGCCGCATCCTGTGCAAAGGAACCTCCCACTGGTAAAATAGCGTTACATAACCGATTATGACAGCTCACTATCATTTAAACCCACAGAATAAAATACTAAATAAGTTTTCCTTTCATAAAATAGCATTGATCCTTTTTAAATCTATTTCTATTTAACTGTGGCTGAATGAAACATACAATTTTAATATTCTTTCGTCGTAACATACACTTTATTTATTCCATCATTCATTTTCGCTTAAAACTACCCCTGAATTTGTAAAATAATGCACTGGGGCTGTTTGAAATTAACGCAAGTTCATAATGAATATTTATTGTTTTAATACCTTTCAGCTTGGCAGTTACGTGCCGAGTTAGGCGATACTATCCCAGTTGCATACTGAAATGTTGGCAATAAGTGGCTTGTATTGATAAAATAAAAACAAACCAAAATAAATGCACAATTCTTGCTTTATAACATAACGCAATTCTTTTCATGTGTAAATTAATGTATTAAAAAGTATAATTATTATCAACTTACTGTCTTTTTATGTGTTGTAAGTGTTTGTTGCGAGTGATGACATACGGAATGCAGACGTGGTTGCTGACATGCGGAAGCTCGTGGTCGCTCAGAGGGCAGTGGAGAAGGCTATGCTCGGAGTTTCCCAGCGAGATCTACTGAGGAGATCCGTAGGAGAACCAAAGTAAGCGACATAGCCCAGATGCTTGCGAAACTAAATTAGCAGTGGGCAGGGCACATAGTTCGACGGACAGATGGATGTTGGGGCAGTAAAGTCCTTGAATGGTGACCACGTACCGGAAGATGTAGTTTTGGTAGCCCCCCCACAAGATGGACCGACGATTTGCTCAAGATCGCCGGGATAGGTTACATGAGGGCAGCGCAGGACCGATCGTCATGGCGATCTTTTTGGAGGTCTTTGTCTAGCAGTGAACGTCTTCCAGCCGAAATAAATGAAATTAATTGCCATTTTATGGATAAGGAATACATACGAGCGTACGGGTCACCTGGTGTTAAGTGATCACCGCCGCCCACACTCTCTTGCAATACCACAGGAATCACAGGAGCATCGCCGGCGTTTAAGGAAGGTGTACATGCTTTTTTTTGAAGATACACATGTCAAGGAAGCTCATTCTAGAGCTTTGTTGTACGTGGAAGAAAGATTTTTGTCTGTACAAAAAAGTTATCAAATCAGCTATACTTTCATTATTTGAGAGTTGTGCTTATGTTATTATTGTTTAAGCACATTTAAATATATGTAATGATTACCAAGTATTTTTGGAAAATTTTGCGGTATTTATATTTTATTTGAATGAATGTCTTATTTAATCATTCAAATAATATGGTTTTAATTTTTTTAATTGAATATTCAAATGAAACTATTATAACAAGACACACACTGTGTGAGAATGGAGGGAAAAAATACTCTAAATCGCTAGTGAAATCAGTTCGAAGAGAATAGTGTTGAATTGAGATAAATTGACATTGTCTCACAAAATTCACCAACTAAAAAGGCGACTAGGACGTTGAATCCTCGTATAAGAATAAGGAATAGACGGCAAGCAATTGCCGGAGGATTTTCGCCAAAATCAATAATACACAATTTGTTATGTTTTTTTTTACAAGTGATAACCCTAATTTCTAGGATAAATACACAAATAAAATATGAAAACAAAGTTTTATGACGCTACGTCACTCGAACGGCTAGCTAAATTTTCTTTTCAAATTCCATTTGTGTATTAATCCTAGAAGTGAGGGTTATCACATTAAAAGAAACAGGACAAATTGTTTAGATTTGCAAGAGCGACATCTCAAGCCAATTTCCTAATATGCAAATATTGGGGTTGAGCAGGTTACCAACTGTAAAGTAGATCCTGTAGATGAGCGCACAACCTGAGAGTTGAACAAAACATATCAAGAATTATGAAAATTACGTCACTCGAATAGTTCAGTGGAAGAGCGCTCGCACGGAATGCGAGAGGTCGCGGGTTCAAGTCCCGCATCGTTCATAAATTATGTTTTCAAATTTAAATTTGTGTAATTAATCCCAGAATTGAACTTTAAAAAAATAACAAATTGTTTGGTATTTTACTGAAAATATAGGCTAAGTCTCAAGTCTCATTTACTCAATTTTCGATCCGAGGTTAATATAATATCAATACACTTCATGTTTTTGATATTTTTAATAAACGATTTATTTATATATAGTTACGATATCATCCCCACCATCTGGATGTGTGGCGTGGTCCTCCACAGTGCGGTTTTCAAGGAGCTTTCTTCCTCGTACTACGAAGCTGTGGAATGAGCTTTCTTGTGCGGTGTTTCCGGGACGATACGACATGGGTACCTTCAAGAAAAGCGCGTACACCTTCCTTAAAGGCCGGCAACGCTCTTGTGATTCCTCTGGTGTTGCAGGAGAGTGTGGGCGGCGGTGATCACTTAACACCAGGTGACCCGTACGCTCGTTTGTCCGCCTATTCCATAAAAAAAAAAAATCTATTTGTTTAATTATTACATTGGATTACGTATTGGTAATTTAGATTTCTATTTATTTTATTTATTTATTTTTAATAATCTACATAATATTAATATTGATATTAAAGTTCTTGTACATACATAAACTCATTCGAGTTTTTCCGTGTACAAAAGGTCGTCGGAATACATTTTATTAATATTTTTTATTTTTAAAAGTCATTATTTAATCAAAACAAATCTTATAACTATATTTACAATACTACGACTACATAAAATTAAAACTATCATTACGTGGAAGCGTACCAAGAATACTGGCAGCATTACCCCGTTGGATAGCAAGGCTGATCCGTTGACCGAAATAGCTGCCAGCACTTGGGTTTCCAGTAGCCTTATTGAGGCACGAAGATAGTATTTTGAACATTCTGCGCGCCTCTGGGCCCCACGGGCCAAGTGTCTCGACACCAAACGGCGCAAAGATGTATGACTCACTGAGACCAACATATTTGCGACGCTTGCTGTCTTCGGCAGTCGAAGCAGCAGCCCCAGCACCAACTGACGTAACTTGGACATGAGAAGGAGCCAGAGTGTCGACGCAAGTAGCGTCCCACACCAGCGCCCTTCCCATTAATAAATTTAAAGTGTAATACTTATTATAAATGAAAAAGGAAACAACTTAAAATTACATACAAATATTAATTATATAAAAAAAAAATCATAAGCATAATAAAAATATTGGTTTTTACTGTCAAGGCCTGTCAGGTTTAACTATCTAACCCTTAATGGAAGATGGGATATTAAAAATGGGCGAAAATCAAAAAAGCCTTTGAAGGTATATTATTTTCTTAAATAACAAAAATTAAAAAATACCTCTTTTATATACATTTCACGGCTACTATTTCTGTATGATTTATTTTTACAAAAAAGATAGTATGTGTATCCAAAATAAAATTCCACATAAAAGCCAATTCGCTTGAAATTAAAACGCGGTAGAGAATTAGATACAATGGCTATGACTGCAAAGCCGTTACAGATCGTGAACATTTAGTACCGTGTAAATTTTTCAAAACCATTTTGTATACAAATATGGCGCGAACTTTATCCAAATAATTATTAACTTTAATATGGTGATTATATCAGCCAGGAGACGCCCACAAGTCCTCCCCCAAAGATCTCCAAGTGGTGCTGTGCTGCCTCTTCCAACGTATTCCGGCGATCTTGACCAGATCGTCAGTCCATCTTGTGAGGGCCTACCAACACTGCGTCTTCCGGTAGGTGATCAATATTCGAGTACCTTTCTGCCTCATCGGCCATCTGTCCTTTAAACTATGTGCCCTGCCCACTGCCACTTCAATTTCGGTATGATTTGGGCGAGTTCGGTGACTTTGGTTCTCCTATGGATGTCCCCATTTCTGATCTCGCAGGGAAACTCCGAGCATATCCCTCGCCATTGCTCTCTGAGCTTTCATATAAGCCCCATAATATAATATCAAATCATAAATAGACTGCTTTTCTAAGATAAAAAACGTCTGTGACTACCGGAATACGTCGGATGAGGGCAGCGCAGGATCGATTGTCGTGGAAATCTTTGGGGGAGGCCTTTGTCCAGCAGTGGATGTCTTCCGGCTTATGATGATGATGATGATGAAATCACATTACACGTATTGAAATATGTCAATTTTTCATACAGCTCATTTGAAAGACAGATTTCCTTTTTTATTATAAAATAAGGCACGAGACGAGCAGGACGTTCAGCTGATGTTAATTGATACGCTAGCCCATTACAATGCAGTGCCGCTCAGGATTAATGAAAACCCTAAAAATTCTGAGGGGCACTACAATTGCGTCACCTTGCGACATAAGATGTAAAGTCTCATTTACCCAATAATTTCACTAGCTACGGTGCTCTTCAGACCGAAACACAATAATGTTTACACATTACTCTTTCATGGCAGAAATAGGCGCCGTTGAGTCCTGTGCAAAGGAGCCTCCCACAGGTTTTCCTTAGAAAAGAATGACCAAGAATCTATCAGGTTGCTCTTCTCAAAACAGATAAGGTATTCGATTTGGTTGTCCTTCGCTTCCATATCAAATGTTTTAGAGACTTCAAGTTTTGAAGAGGTCAGCTCACTTAACTGTCACATATTTATGCACAATAGCTTACTGCGAAAATTTCAAATGTTTATAATCCAATAGTGAATCCATTTGGGCAGGTCCCAAACACTGCTTTAATATTAGTAAGCAATGAAATAGTTATGATGTGTGTACAAAATTGTTAGATTATTGTTGTCGTACAGATCTCTATCAATATCGCCGCTAAAAAGGAAATGTGAGCGAAATAATAGAGAAACAATAGGAGTACAATGTAATCTTAATATATATAAATCCAGTGTCCTGATGTTCGTTTCCAGTGAACTCCTAAACTAATGAACGGATTTTAATGGGGATTATTCCATGAAGTGCAGCTTAGTCCAACTTGAGAGATATGATAGTTTTTATTTCGGACCCATTTTTTTTATTTCCAATATTTGTTTCGTATGGACATATTTTCTATGAGATAATTTACTGACGCACGGTTTGACATTTATGCTGTGAAACAAATGCATAAGTATCAGTATTTTATTTATTATGTACAGAACGACGTATGTTGGGTCAGCTAGTAAAAATATAAATATTCATACAAGTAATAAATAAACACATACAAATATCTTAAAATTTTATTTCGCTTATGATTGTACTTGTTTTTGTAAAGTTTAAATATTATGCTCGTAAATAATGCTTAGTCTGGGCAAACATTAAATTATGATTACACCATAACACAGGTGACTGCTAATTATGTTAATAAAGCTATACCAAGGGACTGCAAAACGTTCTCAACAATGCTGAATCCACCTACCTACCTACCCTTTAGGTATATTATGAAAATAATTGTTTTAATGTTCAGTCTTTATACATTTAATGGTGGTTATTTAATGTTATAATTGTACTTCAGCACGCAAATATAACTTTACCAATGGTAAATTCTAGATCTAATTCTTTCAGGAATTGTAGAGATCTAGGAAATGGTATAGAACCTATGAAATGTTGAATCCGAAAGATAAAGTTTGAACTCTTACGAACTCTATGTTTCCTGACAGGATTACAGTAATTATCGCAAGACAAACTGTCTATAATACACATTTTTTTTATAATTTTATAAAACATGTTTTGCAAATAAATGCCGCCAAGAAAAAAGGAAATATAATTTTTAATTTTAATTATGTTAATTTTGAACAATTATAACGTTTTATATATTTCAGTAGTTTAACACATCGAAAAATAATTTTAATATACATAAAGCCCATATAGGTGAGGTATATAATGGTTAAGAATATTTATAATACTTCAAACATTGCAGATAATGTAGGTGTAGAATACCTAAACTTCAAAATTTTACATAGAAAATTTAGCTTTTAGTTGCTTTGTTCTAATATGTACATAATCATCTTAATATATATAAATTACGTGTCACGTTGTTTGTCCGCGATTGACTCCTAAACTAATGAACGGATTTAAATGGGGATTACTTCATGGAGTGCAGTTTAGTCCAACTTAATTTTTTTGAGTTTTTATTTCGATTTGGGACCCAAATCTTTTTTTTTTATTTCCAATATTTTTTTTGTATGGACATATTTACTGTGAGAGAATTTATTGACGCACTATTTGACAGTTCTGCTGTGAAACAATTTCAATATAACAAGGAGCATATGTTAGTAAAACATCCTTAATGATATGAAAAATTATTGACAAATACATAAAAAACAGTATATTATTAGCTGACCCAGCAAACGTTGTATTCTGTGATTATAAAATTTTGAGTTTTGTTGGTTAAAAGAGACGATAAATATTTAAATATTATAATTATTTTGTTCACACATTACTGCCACGATAGCTAGAAAAAAAAATTTTGGAAGTTTATAACATCAGTGTTAGGAATTTACGTCCTAACGTTTGTTGAGTACTTTCCTTTTTGAAATCGCGCTGATGCCTCGTTTGTTATCATTGTAAGTTGTTAAAATAATCCTTTCATGTTTTTATAGAATTAATATCGCTTTTTTTATTGTTTTTTAACATTTGTACTGTTATTTTTTTTTATTCATATAATGTTAATTATTTATTTCTATTGTATTTGTAATAAAAATTGGTGGCAGTTATCGCAAATAAAGAATATTATTATTATATAATTATATATAATCTGAATCTCGGAAACGGCTCCAACGATTTTCATAAAATTTTGTATACAGGGGATTTCGGGGGCGATAAATCAATGTTTCTGGATTTTAATTTAAAAAAAATGTAGTTTTATCCGTGTTTTAAGGAGAAACACCTACAATAACATTAGAATACAAAGGTAAACTTCGCCTTTATACACGATATTTTAATAGCTCAGATGGGACATTGGGTGATCCGGAAAGCAGAAAACCGAATCGAATCCAGATGTCCTATTAGGTTTTTTTTGTTTAAGTTTTGCAAAGGGTCGGTAGACCGGATGTTAATATATTAAAAGTGAGAAGAGAGAAACTAGAAAGGTTGTTATTAACTTTATTTTTACTACCTCTTTATTTTATTATGACTTCTGTATTCTATGATTATTATTTTGTAATATTTGTCCCTTTAGTTATCTAATGAAAAGTTTTGTTAATGACATTTACCTGTGGTATCTATTATGTTAGTGTTTAATACGAAATCTATTTTTAGTTGCCTCTAAAACTTCTTTTCACACCAAAGACTAGGGGATCAATTCCACCATTAATTAAAATATAAGGTTTTCTTTAAAAAATATATTTGATTGAATAATAACTGAAATGAGAGAACACTGGAAATTTACTGCTAATAATCATTAATCGTAATCGTTGATGAAACAATTAATGCATTGCATGTATGTATTTTGAGAAGCCTTGCGCAATTTTCGTTGTTGATTGATGATAATCTGTGACACATCTGTACGTAACGAAATAATATGATATTGTATATTGCTATTGACATGAATTAAAATAAATAATTATAATTTTATTTACAATAATAAGTCCGAATATGTACAAAGAGAATCTGTAGTGACAGACAGCGTGAACAAAACTAACAAGAAAGTGTACCAAAGTAGTATTAAATGTGTGATGATTGATGAACGGATTTTAACGGGGGTTACCTCATGGAGTGCAGTTTAGTCCACCTTGAGAGATGGGATCGTTTTTATTTCGATCTGGGATCGACCGATTCTCAGACCTACCAAATATTATATCGTACATAAAATTTATCTTACTACAATAATTATTATATTCGATTGCCATCTTGAAAACCTATTGCGGATCTGTGATGGAATAGAATAATAGTAAAATCGCGATACAGAAATTGGTGTTGAACGTAGTCGGGTGAAAATGTTCAGTTATACTATGCATTTTTTGCTTAGTGCTAAATCATAATAAAATTAAAAATTAAAAAAATTATATATATTTAGGAGTGGGTCGGGTCGGTCGACCCTTATCATCTCGGGGTATGAAAAATAGATTTTGGTTCTCAGACCTACCCGATATGCACACAAAATTTCATACAAATCGGTTCAGCCGTTTCGTAGGAGTTTGGTAACAAACACCAGGACACGAGAATTTTATATATTAGATGTACAGAACATCATTTATCGGGTCTGCTAGTACTACAAAAAAATATGTGTTATGGTGCTCCCACGCTGCTGTTATATAATGTTTACTAAATTTTATTTTCATAATATTAATATTTCTTAACAAATGTTAGGAATTGTTAAATGTTTTGAGTGCTCCTAAATTGATGGAAAATGTTTACAAACATTTGAAAACATGAAATCATGACACCGTACGGCGGGAACACGTTAGAACGGGCCCCGCACTCTCCGCGTACCCGCTGTGGCCTGAATCTATTATTTACAAGCAAATGATAACAAATATTTTATTTATTATAATTTGTTAACTAACAATTTTGTTTCGAAATGCTTACTAACATTACCGATCATAAAAACATTTTAAAACATTGTAATCAAAAGTTTGTACACATTTTAGAACAGCAGTGTGGGAGTACCATTATACAAAATATGGGAAAAATATTCTGTTAGTTACGCTGTTCGCGTCTCTTTTGGTCGTGTTGAGTTACAACGATCGCCAGTGCTACTAAAACAGTGTTTTTACGTAACTTCAAACAAAGAGTCTAATAACTCCGTCCTGTTCCATCCAGTCTCGCAAAAAGGACAGCCGAAATAAACCTGAAAGTTTACAGAAAGACAAATGGAGAAGCACAGTAGGTACCTGTATTAATGCACTCCTGATTTTTTCTTTTAAAATTTGTTATGGACATTATTTTTTACTTCTTACACTTCCACAAATATTTACTATGAAATTTAACGTGAGATTTTTTTGCTTACTTTTGTGTAATTAGTATTCTGCATACAATATATAATAATTATGAATTGTTCCAATATAGATAAGTTTGTGTTACTTAACTTAATTACAATAATTTGATAAATAAGTCACTCAATCAATATTGAGTGTTGTTTAAAATTATATTGTTCATGATCAGTGATGAAATGAACAACTATTTACTCAATAAATATTGAATGTTGTTCCAAGATTACTTTGTTCATGAACAGTGACCTATGTTGTTCCAAGATTATATTGTTCATGATCATTGATGAAATGAACAACTATTTACCCAATAAATATTGAAGGTTGTTGCAAAATTCTAGTGTCATGAACACCAATGACGAAGTGAACAACTAAACACTCGATTAGTATTGGGTGTTGTTCCAAGATTACATTGTTCATGACTAGTGATGAAAAGAACAACTATACACTCAATTAATATTGAATGATGTTCTAAGATAACATCGTTCATAATCAGTGATGAAATAAACAACTATTTGCTCAATTAGTATTGAATGTTGTTCCAAGAAAGATGACCTTGTTCACGACCAGTGATGAATTGAACAACTACACTCAATTAGTATTCAATATTGTTCCAAGATAACATTGTTCATGACCAGTGATGAAGTATTCAACTGAATTGAACATTCACTCGAAAATTGTTTTATAAATAGTTTAGTACCTGTTACTTTTATACTGACTTCAAAAAGGCGAGGTCATCAAGTCAGGTGTCTCATTGTTTGTTCACTTAGAACTCCTTGGTTTATGAGTCAATTTTAAAATATATTAATTTGAGAGGGGCTCTCAGATGGTCCTATCAAAAAATTTGGTACCAACTTTATTGCATTTCAAAATCAAATCATTCGTGTCTTCAGTATTATTATTTTTATGTAATTATTATATTTTTATGACAGGTGCTTGTCTTACGCTTGGCATGATAGTCAATCTTAAAATGATAGCCTAATATTGCATATTCCATCCAATGATTTGTCAACGACAAATGGTGGTACGTTGGACATGCACTTGAAGCACAGTCGAGAGCACGATATCGTTTTAAAAATAGAGCAGACGTTTAAAAATCAAGTTATAAAAGGAAAAAAAAAGCACAGTCAGTTTCATTCCATCTCATTTTCTATAGAAAATATAATTTGGCGAATGGGAACCGACAATTTAAACCGCAAATGATCGCCAGATATTCTTAATGATGACTATTACACGGGTGACGAAAAGTTAATTCAGTTAATCTTTTAGCCGAAAAGTAAGTTACTTCGCATTATCATAGCATTTTACCCATATGAGCACTGAATCTCATAAATTTTTATGATGTACAAGAATGTATGATGTTCCTATGCAGTATCTGGAAATAATAAATCTTGATGGTGGTATTTTGAAAAGATTTAATCGTTAATAAATAAAAAGCGTTACTTTCAAAGTTTGTTCTAGAATTCAGTATTAACTTAGGGTACGAACTCGAAACTTAGAATTCACGTGGACGTCGTACAGTTAGGTATACACAGTCCGGAACAAATATACGTATTGCACTGACTCTGCTACGCCACACTGCTACATAGCATACAGCAACTTGATTTAAAGTGAAGTTCGGAGCAATAAAGGTTCAAACACATTCTAAGTACCAATTTATTCGTTAGTAGTTTTATTCAAACAAAACAAATCTTATAACTATATTAACAATACTATGATTGAATTAAAATAAAACAATAGTGTACCAAGAATACTGACCGCATTTCCTCGTTGGATAGCTAGGCTGATCCGTTGACCGAAATAGCTGTCAGCACTTGGGTAACCAGTAGCCATATTGAGGCACGTAAATAGTATATTATCGGCGCCTCTGGGCTCCACGGACTAAGTTCTCGATACCGAACGGCACAAAGATGTAAAACTCACTGAGACCAACATAATTGCTACGTTTGTTTTCTTCGGCATTCGAAGCAGCAGCCCCAGCACCAACTGACGTAATTTAGACATGAAAAGGAGTCAGAGTTTCGACGGAAGGGTAAGCCAGCGTCATTCCATCAGGATGCTTGCTATTCCGGCAAAATCGGTAAATGCCCTACAGATGACTTCATGAATGCTGGCATGAGGGCTGATACGGCCTGCGTATTTCAGGCCAGATAGCCCGTTACGGGAGAGCGTCTATTTGCACGCCTGAGTTAAATTTTTTTGTAAGTGTTCAGTAATTATTTCAAGAAGTGCTGCTATGGCTTAAAAAATTTAATTCCTTACAATATACAGAATATTATAAGGAATTAAGTTCTTACTATATTAGAAATTTTGTTAGAATAGATAAACCATCGATTTTTAAATAGACAACTTTTTTCTATAAGCTGGTAATGAGGGACCTAAAAATATTACTAATATCCCGGTGTTAGCAATACTTCATGATACCAGTACTCCTCTTATTAACCTCCTTTACCATTTTCTTGGGAAGCAACTATCGCAAAAACCCTCCTCCCAATCTTTCACCTAAAATCGTCCAAGGAACAACGAATTCCAATCTTGTTCCAAACACTGTTTACGCAATATTAATTAGATATATACATGATATCTTACTAAATAACAACATATAAAGCTCTCTTATATGACACACGCTTATTGTTTATACATTATTATATTATATTGATCTTTAAATGTACAGTCGTTAAGACAATACGGTACAGCAATCAAAACTCTTAAAGCTATTTATATTCTGGCCGCGAATCAGTAAGAGTAGCAAATTTTAAAATTGAATCTTGCGGAACGAGGCGATTCTAGAATACACTCGCTACAGCTTTTGAAATATCTTTAACCTGAACTATATAAACATTGGCTGTTAGGAAACTATTTTTATTTGAAATTGTAAGCGTTGGTAACGTACAAAAAGTTGTATTTCAGCTTTATTTTATAGAATAATCTACACTGACTTCGCATAAATTTTGATTACCTGAAAATATAATAATATAATCTTATTTACTCACCATTACTTCACGTTAAATATTTTGTGCTAATAATATTTTGACATTTATATCCTAAATAGCCGCATCCTAAGTTCGGTCAATCTGGAACAAAATATGGGCGTGAATGTGCATAAAATCAAAACAAGCTGAAAATCAGTAAAATTGTTCAAAACATAATTATAAATAAAAAATTTAAGTTCCCCGACATTCCTTTATGTGGAAAAAAATTACTCGGGTCATAAGTCAAAAAAATTGTTTCACGATTTTCAGCAAAACGGTGTGTTTTATCATGAAGGTAACCTAGACAAAAAGTAGCCTTTAAGGCTGGGGACCAAACTAACGGCTTTGAGGAATCAAGCGGAGCTAAGTTCCCTCTCTCGCACAAGATTTTAATTAATTACAAACAAAACTATGTCATGTTAAATAGTATTGGTGTACAATTAAATTTTTTTCGTACAATTTTTATGTAGATTGAATGATTAGCACGGCACCAACTATAAAAGTTAGGGATAGTTTGGTGATATTTTTTCTCACTGTCTATAAGAAATGGAAATGAAAATAAAAATTGAATTTTAATCTCATATTCTATATATATACAATTTATACCGTCAAAAAATGGTTTCAATCGTGCGCTATTTAGGTGAGTTCTTGAGATAGAGACATTAAGAAAATCTACTCTCATAAACCTGTAAACAATTTAATTTGAATTATTATAAACGGATGATTTCTATATATTATGTGGATAATGATAATCTATATATTATCTTGCCACAAGTTAAGCATATATAGCCTGTGTTATGGGTTACAAGACAATGATATATTTAATACAATTTACTTACTTAAACATACATAAATTCATATAAACATACATATAAACGTAATACATAAATACATTTAAACATCCATGACTCGACTACCAAAAATATATAAATCAGATACTCGTTTGAGGTAAAAAATACTACATGCTACACACATACTTCTAATAGTTTTTCTTTGATGACGCCATTTTGTTTCATAAAATTATCTGAGTGAACTAGCATGAAAATATTCACTTCCAAATCAACCACTGACTTCTACTATTAACCACTGGATTGGCGGCTGTCAAGGTGCTTTTGTGCCTGTTTGATATTCGCCATTTTAGCGCTGTTTGCCATGTAGAGAGAGTCTGCAGTACTAAAACTAGTGATGACAACCTCAGCAAACATCGATAGAATATGGTGGGAAACTTTTTACAAAAATAATTGTGCACTTTATTATGTTGATTCCTGAAGTATAAAACACACGGAAAGCGACCGAACCTAATTCAAAAAGCAAAAATATCTCAGAGTGATGTACGCCTCACTCGCAGCCATTTGTATTATACGTCAAAATTAGTTCTCTGGACGCTCGCGAGTGGCGCTTCAAATAGGCATTTCGAGTGCACTTCGTTACAGTGAAAAACAAGCTTTAGATCATTATGAAACAAATACACTATAAATTACACATTTGCGCAATTTTTATAGCGAGGCAATATTTTAATTAGATTTAGTCACTGACCTCTAGTCTCTACTATAAACCACTGTGCTGGCGGCTATCATAGTGCTTTTGTGCCTATTTGAGTCGCCATTTTGGCGCTGTGGGGCACACAAAATTTGCTGTCAAACACATAGAATAGCTTGTCCAGTGGATTTTATACAAGTGGATATGTAATGGATTTAGTCGATTTTCATGATGTCGCATCCAATTCATTATCCAAAATGTAAGAAATTTGTGTCCTGTTAATATTTGCGGTTCAGAATATGTTGCCTTTGAAAGACTTGTTTGTGCTTTTAACTGTGATTATGAACAGCTGCTTAAAGAGATACAAATCTAATGAATTTATAGTTTCCTTGAGTTTATCACATTAGTGAAAACCTCAAATAAAGTATAAATACCAATTTGGAAATATCCGTTAACACAGATATGAATAATTTGTTAGATTTTATAATTAATGATAATACTATATTAATAATACGAATTAACTGTAACTAACAATTGGACGTGCTTGCACAAATAACTCATTTGTCATAAAAATATTAATCCATTGTCCAATAGATAATCATTCTAGAAAACAGATCACCATTATGACCTGTGAATTGCTTATTTAAATGCTCGAAGAAGGAAAAAGATTAAATATAATAATTTAAATAATAAATCACAAACTCCGTTTAATATTTCATATTATGTAATTATACGTATATTAATTACAGTTGTTAATTAAATTGAGATAGTTAATCGTCTGAAGACTTACGCAAGGAGAATAGGTGTTAATGAATCATAAATTAGTGCTCCGAAAACCTTTTATATAAATTAACTGTCTGTACAAGTTGCCGGTGTAATAACGCCACATAAGACATTCCATCTTAGTCTCAAGGCGAAGGGCGAAATGCGATTAAATTGCTGAACGTATTGTGTTATTCTTAGAGTTTGTTCAGTCGCGAAAGAACCATATTTTGTTTTCACAATTCATGACATAAACGTCCTTTAAAAATCACGTTCAATGTTAAATAATTTAATCCTCGCTTATTTGACGTTTTTACGGTGAAGAAAAATATCGTGAGCTAACCTACACATACAAGTAAAGAAATTCAATGGGTGGGTGTGAAGTTGCTTCTAGGAATGACCTTCTCGCAACTCAAAAACGCCTTGGAACCCAGAACCGTTGGCATGCATAAAAAGCACTCTGTCAAGTTTCTGAAAATAGCCAGTGAACACCTATCTCTCCTTTTGATTTATAAAATTCTAAAAGTTTATCGTCCACGACTTCTATAGCTGATCTTAAGACCAACATTAAATCATAGGGATACTGGTATTTCAAAAATTACGCTCAGTATAATATTATTGTCACAAAGTCACTGACACAGTCCAAATTATTGCGAAACTGAAGTGGCAGTGGGCAGGACACATAGTTGGGGACGTTGGGGCAGTAAAGTTCTCGAACGGCGACCACATACCAGAACACGTAGTGTTGGTAGGCCCGCCACAAGGTGGACTGAAGATCTGGTCAAGTACGCCGGAATACGTTGCATGAGGGCAGCGCAGGACCAATCATCATAGCGATCTTTAGGGAAGATATTTGTCCACCAGTGGACGTCTTCCGGCTGAAATGATTGTGATGATGATAATATAATTGGTTATGGCATAACATATTGTATATAACGACCTGTATAGCAGAGTGGTTAACGATCCTACCTGCTAAGCTAGGTCGCGGGTTCGAATCCCGGTAGGTGCAAGCATTTATATAATGAATAAGGATGTTTGTTTCCGAGTCATGTATGTTTATATGTATATTTAAGTAAGTATATTGTATTAAATATATAATATATCTTGCAACCCATAACACAGGCTATATATGCCTAATTTGGGACAAGATAATCTGTGTTAAAAGTGTGTCAATATTATTTTTATTATTATAACGTATGAAATTGCTGCTTCACAATCAATACTTAAAACTAGTTTTTCTAACGTAAAATGTTTACCCTCGTTATCTATACATTTCTGCCATCTCACGCTAAGCTCATTTATGCCTTTGCGGTAGAACTCTGAGAACCGGGACTTAAAAAATAATAAAGGCATTTTGTGCTGTTTATTGAGAAGAAATGGTTTTTTCCGTGTAAAAATTGTCCACTATGCAGAAAACCATCACTCAGTTGGGTCCAGTGGGCTTAAATTATCATGGGGCAATAATAGTAAAGTCGTTGGATGCAATTACTAATTGTGACAGTAAGCACGACCATCATGTTCACGAAACATCCATGGTTATCATTCATGTAAATGTTGATGCATCAAATATACGATAACTTATATTTATACATTTCAATCTTTATTACTTTTTATGAAATAATTTATATTATTTAAACACGACTCATATTATATTGGATGCCAGCACCTTACAAACTAATTTGTTATGTACATTACAGCCATTGTAAAATACTCTGTTTGATTGAAAAGAGTGGCCGTTGAGATTCTTGTATGTTCTCACGAGCTCAACTTTTTACGAAAATATTGGAAATTCAGTAATTTAAAAGAAATATTTCTAGTAACGATTGAAAAACGCTTAGTTTAAGCCTATTTGACGGTTACGTCAAACGGTTAGTATAAATCAAAATAAGAAAGTATCGGTCTGTGTTTCTCGTACATACCATTCCACATTTCTACTAATCTACGTAGGTCACACTAAAAGTTTTGCGTGACTTAAAAAAACAACATGTTATAACCAAAATATTGTGTTTACTGCTTTTCAAAATACTCTCCTTTACATTTTAAACATTTTTTCATGCGATTGAACCATTTTTTAAAACAGTAGGACCACAGATCTGAAGGCATGTTTTCTACGTGCTGATTGAACGCTATCACTCGTAATTGGTAAAAGTAAAACCTCTCATCAAATCTTTGATTTTGGGGAAAATAAAGAAATCACAGGGTGCTTGGTCAAGGCTATGTGCAGGATGGGTGACGAGTTGTACTTTTTCAGAAGCTAAATATGACTTAGTTTTGTTGGCCATGTGTGAAGAAGCGTTGTCATGATGTAGGAGAACGCGGCTTTTTAGCCGTCTTTCGCGAACATTTTTAGCACCCTGGATAAAGAAATGGTAGAATACCACTCGGCATTACCACTCTTTTGATCTTCAAGTGGAATTGTGCAGATGGCTGAGAAAAAAAATGCGAACATTTTTTACCAACTCAATCAGTTTATGAGGGATCCAACGACAACAAAGTGAACAAGAAGACGAGCGGCACACTTTGGCAGAGAGAGAGAGAACTTTTAAAATAAATAAAAAAATCACCGTTTTAAAATTTTTTCAACTTAATTCCATTTTCGTTGCGTACGTAGAACTTTGATGTGTGATAAAAAACAAATGACAAATGATTTCCTGCCAATTGTTTTTTTTTATTACTAAGAAGGTTGCAACGTTTAAGAAATATAACATTCGAAATTCAAATAGTTCCAATTAGCTAGAAGTGCAAAATGATTAGTGTGCCCCATGTATTATTACATTACCTAGTTTTGGAGGATTAAATAAATAATTTAAATAAAAATAAAATTCTGGCTGTAACGATGTAAAAGTTTCTTAGCGTACATCTACACACTTAAATATAACAGGCTCAGTTCTAAATCTCTATTCTGTGAGAAGCCACAAAATACATTGAGCTTTTTCAATTACGGTGGACAACAAGAATGGAAGTACCAAACTTCGTGATCGTATTGTTGCGAATTTCGCTCAATTAACACTGAGCTTTGAAGTTTCGCCATCTTGAAGAATTATCCTTGAGCTTTCAAACTCAAATGTAAATGAATTTCATTGAAATGAGTTATACACTCACCGGTATTGAATCTGGGACACTCATGTTTTGCGATATACAGTGTATTTTGAAGTCCAGAAAGAGTATAATGACTATTTTTTCATGTTTAGAAGATTTTTGATAGAAATAAAAAATATAGTGCTTGCCATAATGTTTTTTTTGTTCCAAAATCATTACTAGGAACATTAATAAATTAATCCTGTCCAATTTTTTTTTTTACAATTAATAACATACTTAATCTTCCTCTTGCTCTAATGAGTGCTTGTATCTGATCAGGCACGCTCTGGATCATGTTTTAAATGTCCTCTTACGAAATGGTCTCCCATTTCATGCATTGATAGCTACATTGCGAAGCTGGTTAAGGGTTTGTGGAGGGTCGACACCGGACCTAATCTTTCTTTTATGCATGTGGCAGATGTTCTCTATGGGATTTAACTTCGGACTGCGAGCTGGTCTCAGTTATTTCTTTATATCTACTGCTTGAAGGTACTCCTCAAGCGACGTGGTGCATTATTGTGCATCAAAAGAAATTCCTCGGAGTGGTACCTATTAGACATGACTGCGTCATATAAAATTATTCGAAATTTGCTCAGCAGTCCTGAACTGTTGCAAGATATCAATTAATAGTCTATTAATTAATTCATTCATTCAATAAAATTTTTATCTCTGTTAATATTGATTTAGATTTTAATGTAATGAAATTAGCACAATTTTAAAATAAAATAAAAAAGAGAATTACTACAATACATGATCTATAATTAAGTTTATATTTATTTTATATTCTGTAAAATTAGTTGTTCTTTTATGTTGTTTTTCAGTAATAAGTAGTAATAGTAAGTGAGAAATTTCTGAGAAACAATTAATATAAGCCACTTATAAGTACGATATATATATATGATATTGGATAATTTTTCTGTTCTTTTATCGAATAAGAAAATCAAGATCCTGGCGAATGTCTTCGATGTATCAATGGGCATTTAGTCTGCTGTTGATAATTACAACTCCGTACGAGCCTCCGAACTTATACCCAGACCAATATCGAGCCGTCATGGAATCTTATTGTTTGTGTGGTGGTGATGGGCAAATATCGCCTCTTCTCCTTCTCCAGACCCTTTCTCAACTCTCCGGAGCTCTTAATTCAATACAGCAATCATCTGTTAAGAGTACATTTGCTCACAGCTCCTGCGTCCATTTGACATGATCTCAGGCGAATTGAAAACGAGATACTCAATGATGTCTGACAATTTCTGGCCCTTATTCTGTTCTGCAAGCTTTTATTGCCTCTTCCGTTCGCCTTCTGATCGTTCTCTATTTACGTTTATGTTCCTTACAATTTGGAGTCGTTGTCGTATCTCAACAGCTGTAAGACGTCTGTTACTCAATATATGTCAACTGATGAAATGGTCACCTCAATCAGACGATTCATCACTGGAATCATCGCTACTTTCAGTTTCTTGATAGCGTTTCAAGGCATATTGTATCGAACAATGAGCTTCATTGAGAACAACAGCCATCTCACACTGAGTCAAACCCTGCCCGATCAGTGCTACAGCTTGTACCTGGAGGTCTATTACCAAAATCGAAAGCCGTAGTTTCGGTCCGAAACGAAAGAGCTACGAACTTCGAATTAAATCCTATTACCAAAGTACTTCGGATCCGAATATTGCGGATGGATTTCGTTTCGGAACCATAGACATAACCATAAAAAGTAAATATCAATTGAATTTGGGAATAAGGTAAACGAAAGACAAAATGTCTAATCGCGAACTTCGTATCGATCTTCGGATCCGAAACACTTTCGTAATAGGGAAATATACGATCCGTCAACCGAAACATCGTACTTCGATTGTGGTAATAGGGCTCCTGTTCTAGTGTTATTGACATTTTTTATTGTTGATTAACACGTTGAATGTTTAATCGCAACTACGAAACTACCAAAACTGGATTAATTTACAGCTAAAATATAAAATAACAGAATAATACAAAATTTGTTGTCGCTATAAATGACTCCCATTGACTTAATTTCAAAAAAATCTTGCAAAGAACACTTAAACTTAATGAATTACCCTATTTAATTTAGAGTTATAATTTGTTAACCTTTCTTCATAAATAACATTCCTTAAACACAGTTACAATTGTTGTTATCGTCAAATAAGTGCTTGGCCAAGAATCCGTGCCGCTGGGTATATAAAAATATCTTTGCATGTCTATTAAAAATGGCTTATCACTTAGGATATTAACTACTGAGCACTTATAAAAATATAAGTTTCTTTAACAAAGTAGGCTTACTGTAGCATAGTAGATTATAATAATTGAAGATGCATGGTTCTGGTGAAGGCCACCTAAAATTGTGTAGTATCAAATTTAGTAAGCTAAACAATTTTGTTATTATATGATTTAAAAGAGGAGATTGAGGTTTCTAATCAGTTCTTCTCTCGTTTAGCTCTAGCTTCACGACGTTTACCAAGTGTTGTTGAAATATGTTATATTTTATTATCCCTCCATACGGTACATCTAATATATAAAATTCTCGTGTCATGGTGGTAAACATTGAACTCCTCCGAAACGGCTTGACCGATTCTCATGAAATTTTGAGTGCATATTGGGTAGGTCTGAGAATCGGACAACATCTATTTATCATCCCCGTAAATGTTAAGGGTGGTCCACACGAAAAAATTTTTTTTAATTAATAAAAAATACATACAATTTCAAATTTTCACCCATCTACGATAAACACTTACTTTTGTATGGCGATTTTAATATTATTCTAATCCATCCACAGACACGCAATAGAGTTGCAATATGGCAATCGAATATGATGATTATTGTAGTACCATAAATTTTATGTACGATTTTTATACCCTAAAAATATTAACTATTGAATTTTTTTATTACTTTATATGGCAATACAACGTTTGCTGGGCCAGCTAGTAGTTTCATAAAATATTTGAAGATTTTATGCAATACTTTAATAGATGTGATTCGATACCTCTGCGCCACTGATGTTTTTTCTTGCGAAAAATAATTAAAATGAAAGATTTTGCAGTCGGTTTTCTATATTAATATCAAGTTGATCGTTTTTTAAGGGAAGTATGATGTAAATATTTAATTCATGCATTGACAGTTAGCTTAGTTAGTTAGTCAGACAGTGTAGCTATTGGATATGTGTATGCTCTGTTTTTACAGCTACCCTTTTCATATTTGTGAACACTCCTCGGCATACGGCGAAGACAGATCAGCACACAAACAGTTAGTGAGAATGATTATTTAGTTAGTGGGTTGTGCTACAATGTTGGAATTTTCTTTCAAATTCAAATATTTTTAATCAAAATAGGATTTAAAATTACTTATTGAACGTCAAAATCTACCACCCATTCAAAAGACTACTGCCTCAGACCTGAGAAGAATAGGCGCAAGAAACTCAGCGGGTTTGGTGTCGAAACACCCGTGGGGCCCAAAGGCGCGGAGAATGTACAAAGTACTATCTACGTACCTCAATAGGACCACTGAAAACCCAAGCACTGGCAGCTATTTTAGTAAACGGATCAGCTTAGCTATCCAACGCGGAAATACTGCCAGTATCCTTGGTACACTTCACCGTCATAGTAGTTTTAATTAAATGTAACCACAGTATTATAAATATAGTTATAAGATTTGTTTTGTTTGAACAAATGTTAATTTATATTGGAATATTGAAACTAACAAAAGCATTTGTACCGATTGTAATGTACTTTTTAGGCTAAGCCAACCAATAATCCTGTGAACAGATTATAAAATTATTATACTATGACAATGATTAAGTTTTCGACATTCTAATTTTTTCTCACTATTCAATTATTCAAAACAGGACCCATTGAACCCTAATGTTAAATAATTATTTAAATCTATTCGATGTTTTAAAATCACCAGCATTTTCTGCGCAACGATAAAACGAAGAAAATATGAATTCAATATTATACCTCGTTTCCTTAACAACAAACTTTAAGGCGTTCGTGAAATAACTTATTTACGGCGAATAAAGATATTCATGTGACACCGCTGCGCACGACGGAACAGGCCGTTGAAAATAGCTTAAATTTATTTGCAACTATCTTCGAGTCTTATGCAGCGGTAAAGTCTTAGTCGAAAGGAAGCGAGAATTGGTTAAGTTTAATTGAAATAAAGTTACACCTTACGTCGTTCATAAGCCCTTCCAAACTAACAAGCTGAATTATTCAGTACTATTTAATCATACCAATGACGTTCTATATGCATATGGACATATCATTCGAAGTCTGACAGCGGAAAGGCAAAAGTATGCAGACAATGTAAACAAACGTTCTCCTAACAGCCGTTCTCAATATACTATCTACAGATAGAGATAAATTTCTACTTTCTACTCTCAGTAATTAGCTGTCAATAATCTGTAGCTGTCCCAATATACCCGATAGTCATTCTTTTCGCCCTATATTGGGACGCGATTACAATTTTCATACAAACTTCTATCGCTGACAAGCTATACGTCGTCCCATTGACAGACAGCGTCTACGTATAAGGTGAATTATCGTCGGTAATTTTATTGGGACAGAAAAGTCAACGATAGTTACGATTTTTATCTCAAGAAAGAGGCCGTCGTGTGTCAACTGCCACAGTTCGAATCGAACCTAAATGTTTTACATTGCTGTTTTTTAACCAAGAATATTTTAAACAACTGGAATAAATCCTGCAATGTATAGATCGCAATCGAAGCTTATTATGATGTCATTTGCGGCATGATCCATATTTCG
Source organism: Leptidea juvernica (assembly GCA_949711755.1). NCBI lineage: Eukaryota > Metazoa > Arthropoda > Insecta > Lepidoptera > Pieridae > Leptidea > Leptidea juvernica. The sequence goes on along the minus strand of CATIXQ010000003.1, from coordinate 4,864,214 downwards.
GCTTTGTTTTTATGCGACGTGATTTTTCTATATGTATAGAATGTTATTGAATAATAAATACCAATGAGCTCTTAAAAAGTTAAATACCTTCTCACTATGCAATCGTAGAAACTAATAAGATCTTTGTTTGTTGCATAAAACTGTAAATGGAGGTATTGACAGCCTGAACTTATTAAACAGAATAAGGTTAGCGGTTCCAACATAAAATAAAAATTACTTTCTGGCAAAAAATTACAAAGAGTAACACAGGTAGGACCGCTAGTATTAACAGAGTTGTAATGTCCTATAAGAATATATTTAGAATAGCAGATTTTGGAACACCGCATCGATTTTTAAGCGCAAAATTAAAAAACCTTCAACTAAATAATATCATTCATATTTTTGTTTTTTATACTAGTTGTTTTTTTTTCTTAATTTCTATAGTTTTATATTTTTACTAGTGAACCCAACAGACGTTGTCCTGTACCTCTAAAATCGGTCCAGCCGTTAGGAGGAGTTCACTAACATACACATGAGCAGGAGAATTATATTACATGGATGGAATTGAGAATCTAAACCAATATCAAATTCACTGAAACAAACAAAAAAATCAACAAAATCGGTCCAGCCGTATAGGAGGTAGTTTAATTGTGAATCGAAACCATTCCCGAATCCACCTGAAGACACACACCAATTTTAAATTCACTGGAACACACAAAAATATCACCAAAATCAGTCCAGCCGTTTAGGAGGTAGTTCAGTGACATACACACGCACACAAGAAATATATATATATATATAAAGATATAAATTAATTTAAGACTTGTGTACAGAACAACGTTTTTATATTTTTGTGTACTTTGTAAATTAATTTACATAGTAAGTTAACATGGAAGTAAGTAAGTACTTGTTATTTAATAATTTGCATGTCGAGTTAGCCCGTAAACAAACGATGTTAGTTAATATAAATTACTAGCTGACCCGGCAAACGTTGTTTTGCCATATAAAGTATAATTCACGCGATAGTTTTATAAGTAATAAAATATTGTCTATATTATAGCCTGTACATCATTTTGTTCTATTGTCAATAGTTTTTGCAGCGCACGTAAAAATAGGTTTTCGATTTTACACCTTGTGTTACAAAATAGCAATTTTATTACGGATCCCTAATTTTGAAAAAAAAAACATAGCCTATAGCCTTCCTCGATAAATGGACTACCCAACACTGTAGGAATCATTCAAATCGGACCAGTAGTACCAGAGATTAATTTATACAATACATTGTATACAACGTGGGCTTCCTAGTAAATAAATTATATTTCTATCTATCATCTTCTCTACAATTTAAAAAAACAGTATTTGTATATTTTTTATCTATCCATTCCAAAACCATTGATCATATTGTGATGTTGTGCGCTGGGGACTAAAGTGATCCACTTCGATAGTGTGTTCTGTTGGTGTCTGCGGAGGTATCTAGTCAAAAAATATATTTATCAATATTTTTTTAAACTTTGTTGCAAAGCAAAGCATGCTGAAACATAGAAGGTCGCCCCAAGTTCCTTATTTGACCATACTAAGGTTATTTGGCCAATGAGTGTGTCCCTATATCTCTATTAAAATAATCGATGTAATTTTTTTTTCTCATTGAAACTCCATCTGTGTCTTTCAGTTTGTATTGTCAGTAAAAGTTAAAAAATGAAAGGTTTACAGTTTTTAGTTTTAAGTATATATATTTCACACAAGCATTATGGATATTTTTTTAATGAAATTAAGGGACGAGACGACCCGGACGTTCATCTGATGGTAATTGATACGCCCTGCCCATTACAATGCAGTGCCGCTCAGAATTCTTGAAAAACCCAAAATGTCTGAGCGCCACTACAATTGCGCTCGTCACCTTGAGACATAGATGTTAAGTCTCATTTGCAAAGTAATTTCACTAGCTACGGCGCCCTTCAGACCGAAACACAGTAATGCTTACACATTACTGCTTCACGGCAGAAATAGGTGCCGTTGTGGTACCCATAATCTAGCAAGCATCCTGTGCAAAGGAGCCTCCCACTGATATGATAATATAATGATATTATTAAAGAATCAAATAATAAAGATGTTAGCTGAAATATGAATGACGTCACTGCTCAATAATCACGAAGAAGAAAATATTATATTACGCGCATTAAAATAATTAATTACTGAGCCTTGACGTAATAATCGGCTACTATTATTTTACGGCCGTTACCAATATACTATCTACAGATAGAGATAAATTACTACCTTGTACTGTCAGTAATAAGCTGTCAATAATCTGAAGCTGTCCTAATATACCCGATAACGGCCATTCCCAATATTCAGTCTATCTCTTACTTGAGATAAAAATCGTAACTATCGTTGAATTTTTTGTCCGAATAAACTTATCGACGGTAACTCACCTTATCCGTACAGGCCGTCTGTCAATGGGACGACGTATAGCTTACCAGCGATAGAATTTTGTATGGACTTTGCAATTCACGCGTCCCAATATAAGGCGATAAGAATGACTTATCGGGTAGGTGTATTGGGACAGCTTCAGATTTTTGACAGCTAATTACTGACAGTAGAAGGTAGTTATTTATCTCTATCTGTAGATAGTATGTTGGGAACGGCCGTAAGTCATTCTTATCGCCAGTTCGCTGTTGCAATTTCCATACAAACTTCTATCGCTGGTAAGCTATGCGTCGTCCCATTAACAGACAGCGTGTACGGATAAGGTGAGTTACCATCGATAAGTTTATTGGGACAGAAAAGTCAACGATATTTACGAATTTTTATGTCAACTAGGCCACAAACGGAGAAAGACTGAATATTGGGAATGGCCGTTAGTGTGTAATTTAAAGACAACTGGAAGTAAGCAGATATTTAACATCAAAACTACTAAAGTGAACATTTTTGGTCGAATAGAGTATCTAAACAATTTTATGCATTAAATTTTGAGATTGGGATTTCAAGTTGATCCGTTTCTGAGATAAGTGTGAACAAATGTACAGAATTTTTTTTTTTTTTTTTTTATTTTGAATATGCAGGCACTTTACACACTTTCAAGATTTTATCATATTGTATAATATATAGATATATAATACTGTTTATAATATTCAAAAATTTAAATTAATATTTTTTTCAAAAGTTGTCAATGGTATGGTTAATTTTTTTTAAGTGAATATTTTCAATGCCAAATATAACGTGAACATTGTGTTAAACATTTTGGCAAAACATTCTAAGACAAGCTGCAAGAAATATTGCTTCTATCTTACACCATCCGGCTTCCGAACGCGTAACATCCGGACCCGTTACACTTCATTTTGCACACCGGAAACCAAAACCAACGTTCAACCTACCTTGTATAACAGTATTTATTTTGACTTTATTTTTATTAATATTTTATTCCGCGGCGGGACACACACGACACCGACTCCAAAAATAACAAACACGTAACTTACATTAGATTAATTAAAAAGATTGTATAAAAATATCTATTATTTTGGAATAGTGTTTTTGTTGAAGTCGGATTTTTTGTTTTTTTTATATTTTTAGCGAACCTCAAGTAAAATAACTAATAATTTGTCTAAATATGTGTAGATATACTAAATTTTGGAATGCAGCAATGAACGTAAGCGCATTGCAATTTGATTATAGACAATTAGAAAATCTGCCTCAGATTGCAATCTTACTGTAACGCTTAAAGGAGTTACTAGTAGTATAAGAAATGACATCAAAAAGAATTCTAAAGGAATCAATTTTGAGAAAATAAATGCCTTTTATGCCTTTTTACTTGATCATAACGATCTCACGGTAGGTGACTCAAATATCCGGATAGCATAAAAAAGATTCGGCCGAGTATCGTTAATTTGCTCCTGAGAATTGAAGAGTTTTGTTTCTTTGTCATGGATCCGATAGTCAGAAACTAACCAAATTCTCACCAAACTACCTTCGAAGTAACTATATCCTTTATAATAAAAAAAGAATCATCTAAATCGGTTGGCTAAATTGAGTTATTCGTAAATTTGTAGCGCGCGTACTTATAGCAAATTTAAGACTTTTATGTTTTTTTATGGATGCCATTGTCAGATCTAGACCAAATCGCAATGGGACAAGGGAAGCACTAGCTTTTAAATAAACAAAAAAAATCAAAAATTGGTTCACCCAGTCGAAAGTTCTGAGGTAACAAACATAAAAAAAAACATACCGTCGAATTGAGCTTTACTTCCCCCTTTTTTGAAGTCGGCTAAAAAGTGGACTTTCGAGAAAAGGTCCACATACATCATACGCCACGTAGAAAGATAAAATGCAATGATGTAGGACCTTAAAATACAATTTAAAACCAGCAAGCAGATCCTTGAAGTAGCAAGAAATATAATATGACTTCATGAATAAGTTGGGCTACAATTAGGGTGCTTCTAGCGGACGTATTTTGTCTTAATAATGTTTTCTTTGCATAAAAGTAAATACTTATTTATTGTAATATCATTTATAAACTTTCATTGTACAAGCTGTATCAATTATGTGCAAAACTATATACCTACTTTGTCGTCATGATCTAGCGAAAACGATTATATTCCAATCTACGTACATAACCTAAATACTCAATTAAGTAAGAGCGGAGTTCACCAACAGACGTTTAAATAATGAACGACTGTTTAATGTACTAACCATTGATTAGGTACTTTAACCGATTAATTAACTTAAATAAAGTAGCACGCGTAGGTTAACCATTGTTTTGTTAAATTGCATGACATAATATGTCCGTTTCAAAATAAAAATGCAGGACGCTTTGAAATATATTTTTTAAAAGACGATATTATTTCAGATGATTTTCAAAATATTTTTCAAGTTGTTTATTTACAATGTCATATTCAATATCAATAACTCATTCATTCAAAAACGCTCGGTTAGTTAACCACCGGATAAAAATACATGATAAACACGAAATAAACGTGTCTTGTTTAACCAACTGTTAGCTATTAACAGAGCAGTTATGTAATCAACATTTATATTGTAGTTGATGAACTCGAGACTTTCGATACGGTTAACTCACACTAACTCTAGCTTACATAAGCGAGTTAACTATTATATCTGCCACAATCGAACGTAAATTTAGGTATATAATTCTTATTAAGTTGCAATTTATTTTAAGTTTCAAAGAAGAAATTTAGATTTCCTAATATGCAAATATTGGGGTTGAGCAGGTTATGAACTGTAAAGTAGATCCTGTAGATGAAGCCAGAGAGTTAAAAAAAGCATACAAGATTTTATGACGATACGTCACTCGAACGGTTGGCTCAGTTGGCAGAGCACTGGAACGGAACGCCAGAGGTCATGGGTTTGAGTCCTGATTCATTCATAAAATTTTGTCTTCAAATTTTATTTGTGTATTATAAAATTTCTAGTGATTGCCCTATGTATTCCGTCTTACTATTTTTTGAAATTTAAAAAAGGTTTTACGAAATTGTAAGTTTAAAAGTATTTGTAAAATATAATGATGGAGATGTATTTGAGGGTTTTGGTTAAATATTAGTATAAGTTCACTCAATACAAAGGCATTGTGTATTGTAAGTTCATTTAGAAGTACGCCGTAGTAAAGTCAATGCAATACGTTTGTTTGTTCCGAACCGTGTATTCCTTATTGTGTGTACTCCACGCGACTTAGATGTTCTGGTTCGATACACCTTGTGTAGCTTCAACCGCTTCAAAAGTTAATACTGAGTTTTAGTATAAACTTTGGAGCTGGAAGATTTGTAGTTTCTTTCTAATGGGAAAAGTCATTTCGAGATATTCTTTTTACAAAGAGTCCGAGGATTCTTTTTACAAATAAAACAGAATAAACATAATAATATATCATCTTCTTAACCATTAGTTATCAATCCATTTTTAACACTTATTTCTAATATAAATATTAGTGAAAAAGTGTTAAATTGTTCAAAAACGTTTGTGTGGGAAATGTGCTATAGCAAAAACGATCTTCTTAATGTCACCACAGACTTGGATTGAAGCGAACACCCTCGGGCTCTTAAATTTTAAATGTTTATTGTTAGATATCACATTGTAATACATATCTTTTATATAAAAAAAGCCCGCTAAATTTCTTATGCTTATCCTTCTCAGGTCTGAGGCAGTCTATTTTGAATGAGTGGTAGTTTTAGACGTACAATAAGTGATTTTGAATAAAAATATTTGAATTTAAATTCGAATTTTATAACTTATCTGAACGAACACTCATTATGCTATATTACATATGGTACAGATGTGATAGCTTTTCAGCATCATGAATTAGTAAGCATTATCAATGGTTTGTTAAGAAATACTATTTGTATACGTTCTATTAGGAATAATTTTATCAACGTAATAATAATTGTATTTATTGTATTGAGCTGTATATAGACAGAAGCGTTACACGTTACCATCGGATGCACCGAATCCCACCACTGGACAGTACTCCCCGACGTCGACCTGTAATACACATTCCCCGAACAAAAAGTTCATTTGCACAACGCTAATATAACTATTTGGGACGATATCTTTTCAAAAATATTAATACAAAACTTAAAATTATGCATTGTAATATATATGAACTTAGACATAAACTCAAGAACATGTTAAGAAACCTAAATTACGAAGCTACTTAAAATCTTATTCGATAACCACTACTTAAACCAGGTATAGCATTTGAAAAATAAAAAGCTAAACACATACTCACACACACACATACACACACACATACACACACACACACACACACACACACATACACACACATACACACACACACACACACACACACACACACACACACACACACACACATATACACACACACATACACACACAATACACGCCCTAAATTATATATAAAATAGTTTCTGTGTTCATAATTTGTTGCATAACTTCCATTGTTAGACCTTAAAATATGTTGATGTTTGTTATTTGACATTTTACATTGCACAACTGGGAAGAGACTGACCCCCATGTCACGGGCTGTCCTAGTTTGGGGGTCGAGGGTAATTTTAAGCAAAATTGTATTTTTTCTTTGCAACAAATAAAGATTTATTATTATTATTATTATTATAATTAATAAAATAATAATTTGTCGTATTTGAACGATAAATACTGAAAACCGAAAATATGCTTTACGAAGGCTTGGAATGGGGATGACAAAATTTTGTCCAATTAAACCCTAAAAAGATAGAAGTCTGTGCGTTCACCGCTAAGAAGTCTATATTTGTTGTAACCCATCGATTCGAGATCACTCTTCTAACTGCCACAGTTTGTATCAGCATACTGTGCGTCGAAATATTGGGCGATGTTCAGTTCCGTGGTCATCAGGCAGAGAATATGAAACTGGCCAGAGTCTTTGAGAGAGTACTTCACTGTAAGCCACCGCCTGCAACTATATAAGGCGCAAATTCAGCCTCACATATAGTAATGTCCTCACCTCTGGTCAGGCGCTCACCAGCACCAGCGTCTTCTATATTTAGACCGCATAAAACGAAGACCAGCTTAAATCATCGACCATCGAGTCATCTCCGATTGATGGCTTAATTCTTTGGTGTTGCGTGGAGATGTGGGTTTGCTCTGCATCTTCTACCGTACATAACACCGCACATAAATTACCACGGTTTTGATCAAAATGCCTTAAAATGGTTCAATAGTTACCTTAGTAATTGTAACCAATATGTAAACTTAAAATGTAATAAGGCTCATTACTAACATCTGAGAAGATGCCTGTTAAAAATGGAGTCCCGCAAGGATAAATTCTAGGACCAAGTCTCTTTATATTATATCCAGCCGAAATTACGACTGAATTAAAACAATGTAAATATCATATATATGCAGACGATTTACAGGTATATATATCATTCAATCCTTTTGAAATAGACGGCGCTATTTTAAAACTAAATGAAGATCTTTTGAGAATATGCTCTTGGTCTGTTAAAAATAGTCTCTTACTCAATCCAGTTAAGACTAAATACATGATCTTTTGTAGCAAGTACCAACAGTCAAAATTATCGCCCTGGTTTTTATAAATTAGAATTTTTGTGCAAAATGCGACCATACCTTAAAGAAAGCTTGCGTGTTCAATTGGTTGGGTCACTTGTGTTATCAAAACTAAACTATATGGATACAGTGTTTGGTCTGCCATTACTTGCAAAAACACAAAAATTAATACAAAGAGTTCAGAATGTGTGCGCCCGTTTCTGTTTTAATATCCCTTTGAGAGCCCATGTAACTCCTTACTTAAATAGACACTTAATCCTTAAAATGAGACACAGGCGCAAATTCCATCTCGCTTGTCTTCTCTTTGATGTCTTTAAGTATAAAGCTCCTTCATATTTGTATGATAAGTTGTCATGGGCATCAAGTCGTTTCTCTAGGCACACGGCAATGTGCAACACAGCTTTTGACGCAGAATCATGCCACAGCAAATTTTAGAGGAAGTTTCCGATTCTCGTCAGCCAAAATGTGGAATAATATCCTCCCTCCAATATAAACTAGGTTTTCGTAGTAAACTTAAAGTGTTCCTTAATACTCATCAAAAAGTACAGGAACTCTTTTACTTGACACAAGTGCTATTTAAAAATAAATTATTCGACCTGTTATTGTCATGAGTTTTTTTTAAGATTCTTAATAATATCAGCAGAATTAGCACTCATTCAATCATGTAATTAGTACTCACTTGTTATTATTATTATTATTTTTTGCTATTTAGTGTTCTTAATTATATTACTAATTGTTGAATTAGGTCTGGTCACGAAATTTTATGTAATTTTTGTTTAGTTGTTATTACTTTTTATTGTGATATCATTATTTGAGAATGGTAACTCTTCATATAATATGCAATGTATGTAATCCCTTAAGTAGTTCGAGAATCCGCTAGACCACCTGGGGTTCTCCGGAGGACCAGCGCTGATCATATCCTACCTGTGGGTATGATCATTTTTATGGGGTGAACCCCAATTCTGCAAGACACAAATACAGCCAAAGATTTTTTATAAAACATTTAGACATACTTTATTAGAAAACAAAATTCACGGATATATTTTTATATTATTGTTTAATCAATTTACCGTGATTGTGATGCTACTTTATGCTGCAGTTTTTAACGTTCAACATCACTTATGTTAAATCCTATTTTGAATAAAAATAATGTTTAAATTTCAAAATCATTGCTTTTTCCGTATCCTAAAAGTGGCCAATGTGTTCAAAGATGTTTTGAATTAAATAAATCTTTCAAATTGATTCAAAATTATTCATAGTTCTCTCACTCTATTGATGATGCTCAGTTTTTACGAATCCAATTTTGCATAGCCTTGACGGTGATTCTAGTAATCGAAATTTCAAAGATTAGTAGTTATTCCAATATAATGCTAGGCCAAAAGAGACTTACTAGTCTCTGTATAGTCCAGCGTCATATGTATTGTAACAACAACGCATAGCAGTTTATTTATATCAATAAATTTTTGTGCGAAAAATTCAGTTTTAGTAGTAAATCTTACATTAAATGAATTGAAAAGGTACCTACCTAAATATTTTATTTTTACGATGTCTTTTAATGTAATTAAAACATAAAAGTAAATTATAACTAAATAAAACAAAAATTAACATCGATTTTCAACATAAAATTTCCGAGCATTAATAATTATTATCTTTTTCCTTATTCAGATAATTTTACCAAGTAATAACATACTTGCGAGGTAATCTGTGATAGTAAATAATAAATATTGACCGCAGTGCGATTCAACGAGGCCTTGTCCTATTTTTTTAAATAAATAGCAAATAGCACAGAAATAATAATTACAAAACAAAGCGCTGCATAATGATCTTTTTATGGATCTTTCTTCAGAAAAATATGAACAGAGGGCCTACCATCAACTTTTAATAAGCGATGCGATTCCGATGCAGTTCAGTTTAGGTACCTAAACCGAATCTCTAAGATTAGTAGCATGTACCATGAAGTGCCTTTTACTGAATGGCGTTTGGATCGCTTAAGAAAAATGAACGATATAAACTTGTCTGCGGTCCGCGGTGTGAGAAAGAGATGACGCTCTACAGTCGTTGCATAAGTTTGTCTCTCGAACCATGTGCGTGACGTTTCGAAACCTAAAATGATATGATGATTTTAGCCGGTTTTTGCGTAGAAAATACTAAAAATACATTTTAAAATTGCGCTTTATAGCGTCATATTATAAACCATTAAGCCCTTTTTTGTACTTATTAAATAATAGTAATATAATTAAATATAGTTCTTTGAATTGAAATGTTTGCTTAGGTGTTTTCGTAAAAATAACGAGTTATCAGCGTACCTCCATTGATTAATGTTTTATTTGACAGGAGCACAGAGTACAGTTTTTTTAATTCTTTCTTTTGAACAGGCTATTACAGCCTGGGCCCTTACTGCCTCGTCTTTAGTATTTTCATGTATTTTGTTTTATAAACGACGCCAATAAAGTATTCTCATCTCATCTTTCATCAATAAAAAATTCCTTATCACTATTTTTTAAAAGTTATTAACAACACGATTCACTTTCCTCTAAGGAAGTAGCAACCTTTTTTCGTATCGCTCACTTTGACACATAAGCTATCCAGTTTAGGTTGAAATATTACCTCATGGTACGAATGAATGAAGGAACTAAATCAGTTTTTGATTCAATTGACATCATTTTTGACATTCAATTATATAGCTCTAATCACGTCGTGGTACCAAATAGAAAAGCAGTTCATTTTAGGTTGTCAATTGAGTCGCAATAAGAGTTCATGGTAAGCCCAAGGGCTGTTACATATTCTTTCGACATTTCTTATTGGTAGGTATAATTTTTTTAATGAAAAAGGAGGACTTACGAGTGTACGGGTCTTGCAACACCAGAGGAATTACAGGAGCGTGGTCGGCCTTTAAGGAAGGTGTACGCGCTTTTTTTGAAGGTACCCATGTCGTATCGTCCCGGAAACACCGCACAAGGAAGCTCACTCCACAGCTTTGTAGTACGTGGAAGAATGCCACACATCCAGATGGTGGGGATGATATCCTAACCCATGGCACGTCGTGGAATTAAGCGGCAGAAATTAGGTGAAACAGCTCTTCGTGACATAACGTAACAATATTTTTGACCGTTTCTGTAATATTAATGTTTAATGTTAGAAAAAGTTTTATGGAATGGTACATTGAAAATAAGGTTTGGTCACTAGAAAGTGCATACACGGGCTCGAGACACGCGAGCAACGAACAGAGTGTCACTAGTATAAAGCCTCCTTTCCACTATCGGCGATGATCGTTACTTGTATGATCGTTTGTCATCGGCGAGTTAATCGTTGATCGTCGTTCGTCGTGTAAGCATCCACACGATCGTCCGTGATCATTTATTGAGCGGCTGTCCTTCAAAATGGACGTGAAGCTTATATCTGCTGCTACCCTTCATTTAAATTGAGATGATAAAATATATAAATAGTATTAATTGTGTTTCGGTCTGAAGGATGCCGTAGCTAGTGAAAACATTGGGCAAATGAGACTTAACATCTCATTTCTCAAGGTGACGAGCGAAGTAGTAGTGCCGCTCAGAATTCTTGGGTTTTCCAGAATCCTGAGCGGCACTGCATTGTAATGGGGAGGGCGTATCAATTACCATCAGCTGAACGTCCTGTTTGTCTCGTCCCGTATTGACATAAAAAAATACAATAATTTACTTCATTCGACCTCGCAGTATTCACTGTATCGTACTCACGCTATGTAAATAAAAGGAAAACAAAACAACACCGTGACGACGACGCGAAGTACGTATGGCTTCGCTCACTGTATAGCGTCCTCCATGAATGAATTACCGGCGCTCGTGTGCGCACGCGCACGCAACTACACGCGAATTCCCTTTGATGCGTGCCCGAAAACCCGAGAAGTCACCGATCGCCGCGATCACTATGACCATCATAGACGATGATCGGCGACTAGAAGCGAATAAGCTCTCCACACGATCGTGATTGCGTGATATCGCCTTTAATGGTCGCCGATTGTGAAGAGGCGCCTTAATATATCAATGACTTACATATATTAACGGCTATTCCCAATATACTATCTACAGATAGAGATAAATTCTTATTCTGACGCATCCCAATATACCCGATAAGTAATTCTTATCACCAGTTCACTCAGTTTCCATTCAAAATTCTATCCCAGGTAAGCTATACGTCCTCTCATTAACAGACAGCGTGTACGGATAAGATGAGTTACCGTCGATAATTTTATAAGGACAGAATAGTCAACGATTGTTACGATTTTTTATCTCAAGTAGGCCACAACCGGAGATAGATTGAATATTGGGAATGGCCGTAAGACATATCATTCGCAGGCTGATAGTGGAACGGCAAAAGTGTGCTTAAAGACAATGTAAGCACTCTTATCCTTTGTCGTGTGTCAACTGTCACTGTCCGAATCGGGTTCCATATTCAACATACGTTACCTCAACTGATAATATGTTTTACATTGCTGCTTATTGACCAAGAATATTTTAAGCAACTGGTAAACGTATAAATGTGGACTACATAGATATAGCAGTCAAATTATAATGGTGTAATTTTTTTATTATGTGCCACAGTTCAGCTTTATTTCTATACGGGTTTGTTTGTCTGCTAAAGAAATAAACATCTTGACTGTTGCTTCTCGATATATTCTTGATAATGTAATGTATGTATATAGGCACATAAGTGAGTTTGCAAGAAACTGTCAAACCCATAATGTTAACACCAGGAACATACAGATATAATGCCTACTTATCGGCTAAGTCGAGTTAAGATCCCAGAAAATTTTCAAAACAAATGTATGAAGTACATAATTCAAAAGAAACGTTAAAAAACGTTTGTGTTGTAAAGGTTATAAATGACTTAAAGATACCACATATTGGGAATAGAGCGACCGCCCTTAGGCTATTAAATAATAAGTTTAATTCTACGATATTATATTCTAACAATATTTTAGTAGTTAAAAAAAATAAAACACACTTTTATAGAAAAATGAACTAAAAAATAGAAAAAAAATTTAAAATTTACATCAATTCCTGCCTTATAGACGATAGATGAAAATTATATTCCTTAAAAAAATCTTTTATTACAAAATGAAAAACTGAATAAATTTTATCAAATTAACATATTGTCATGTCAACACGCCCAAATGAGTCAGTTACAAACAAACTTACATACATGTAATGCTAATAAAAAGCATGTAAAAAAAGACGCCCGCTGAGTTTCTTGCGCCCGTTCTTCTCAGGTCCGCGAGGTGAGGCATACTTTTTCGAATGCGTGGTAGTTTTTAACTTTCATAAGTGATATCATATCCTATTTTGAATATTTGAATTTGAATATACACTGGCCTTCAAAAGTAAGTATCACACTTTTAAAATTGGGATAACGTTTTAAGTTCATAAGATATACTTTCGAAATAAAAAAGACTCCAAAGAGAATTTAATTTTGTACATAAAAACTATATAGACGGAAACCTTCTTTTAAGAATTGGCTGAAAAAAAACTTCAAAAACAAAACCATTCCTTTTTCAAAGTGGACGTTTCCGAATAACAATTTTACCATTCACATTTTTCTTTCTGTTTTAAATTTTTTTCAAGATCGATGGGTCTTGTTTTAAAAATTAATGCTAAAAAGCACATAACATTTATTTATCATGCCTCTTTCAGTTGAATAATGTGCTAGGATCATGGCTTTTCTGGAACTAGGCATCAGTATGCGTCGCACTGCAAGAATGGTGGGTGTGACGGTACGAACGGTCCAGAAGGTAAAGCGAAGGACGAAGAGACTGGACACCATCTGAGGAGACCTTGTAATGGCAGACCCAAGTGTACCAGTGCCCGAGAAGATCATTATATTATTTCCACTGTATTAAGAAATCGCCACCAAAATGCAGTTGAAGTCCAGCAACAGCTACTTCAGACCCGGAGGGACTACATTAGTGACAGTACAGTGAGAAGAAGACTTGCTGAACAAATTTGAAACCCTGAAGACCAGCGAGTGGCCCAAAACTCGAGAGACAGCATCGAATAGCGAGACTGCGATACGCCCGTGAACACATGCAGTGGGATGAAGAAGAATGGTCAAGAATTTTGTTTGCAGATGAGTCTCGATTCTCCCTTTACACTTCTGATGGAAGGCGAAGTGTTTACAGGCGACCTGGTGAGCGATACCTTCAAGCCTGCATCTCAGAAAGAGTCCAATACGGTGGAGGCAGTGTACATGTATGGGCTGGCATATCTTCAGAAGGTCGCACAGAGCTAGTAGCCATAGAAAATGGCACCCTCACTGGGCAAAGATATGCTCAAGAGATTCTCAATGAGTATGCAGGGCCGTATTTAGCAAATATGGATGATGGATCGATGCTGATGCATGATAATGCCCGGCCACACACGGCTCATATCGTACAAGAGTATATTCAGGAGGTCGGTATCAGCGTGATGGATTGGCCATCAAGAAGTCCTGATCTCAACCCGATTGAACACGCCTGGGATGAGCTTGGGAGGCTAGTCAGAAATCGCAGACCACCAACTACTTACTACCCTCAGGGCACTAAAGCAGGCCCTGGTAGAAGAATGGGAGAATATTCCCCAACATCGGCTCCGAAACCTAGTGTTCAGTATGCCAAACCGGCTCGAAGCTGTAATCAGAGCTCGAGGAGGCAATACCAGTTATTAAAAATTAAATAACATGTAATACATTTTAGTTGTTTTTTTTTACACTAAACTAAAAATGTCTATTTTCATTATTTTATCTTTTTTAAGTTAAAAATGTTAATAATGTATAATTTTAGTTTCTTCTTAGAAGCCTATAAAATTTGCAACAAAACGTTTTTAATCTTAAATCTCTACCTTCTATAGTTAAGAAAAAAAATTAATTTGAAAAGTGTGATACTTACTTTTGCAGGCCAGTGTATTTATAGAACCTTATTGGTAGCACATAGACAATCGAACAATCAAAATAATCGCAGCTTAAACTTGATTACAAAACAGGAAGAGCACAAATGCAAGAGTATTGTTTTGTCCCGTACAGATGTGTTGTGGATTATCATCAATCAGCAGCTGGAATTGCGCAAGGCCTCTCAGAATGCACACCCTGCATTTGTACGCCACTGGTCTGGATTAGACGGTATTAGTTGAATCGATTTCCATGCTGAGCACTCTGCAGCCCTATGTGTTACATTCAAATGTTCTCGGATATTATCTAAACTATTTCCACTATTGATAGTCCAGTTTGTCTGACAGTTCGCCAATTGCTCTCATTGTTGAAAAATTTACAATAAATCTATACTTATAATAAAACTGTGGAGATGGAATTTCAGTACATTGAAAAATAATACTCAAAGCCGAATCCGGGGGAAGTAAGAAGAGAAAAAAACAAATCCAAATGTTTTTGAAATTTTTGTTTCTCTGTCTGTTTGACGGGCTGATCTCTGTAACTGTTTTACCGATTTAATTGAAATTTTTTCATGATATTACCATAAAACGGTTACGGTCAACATCTTGGATACTTTTAATCCCGGAAAATTTTATAGTATATAGTAAATTATATAGCTTTGTACACAACAACTTATGCACCTAATTTAGTAAAATTTGATACATAAACCCATGTTGATACTTTATAGTGCCGGTCAAGATCTTAAATACTTTTTATCCCAGAAAATTAACGAGTTCCCGTGGAATAGTTAAAAGACTATAGAAAAGAATATAAAATTTGCCAAGTTGATTCCTTATATTGCCGTTCAACATCTTAAATTCTTCTTACGAACGTTGTTACGAAAAAAATGTTTTGAACATCTACAAACCGTAATTAAGCTCACTTCTTCAACTTTTCATCTTTATTACTTAAAAAAAAACAAATAATCCCTTTTACTGGGACTTGATTATTAGAGTTTTTGGGAATAAAAAAAGTGCGCTAACTAATTATACGTGTTTCGGTTACTTAACAGTCATAAATAATTTATTTCAAAACTATACCTGTCAGCGCCTTTTGGTCTACCTACCTACCTATATAATCAGAAGGGGAAAAAAACAGCATTTTTTTTAGTTGGCTGTTAAATACCATTTTCACCTGGATGTATAGCGTTCATTACAATGCAAGACGTATAGTCCAACTTTGGAATGCACTTGCGCGATTTTCCAAATTGTAACTTTAAAAAAAATGTATTAAAAGCTGACCACTCTCCTGTAATTTTTATATTATTTCGCTCTCGCAAGATTAGGTGCCATTTATGAACATAATAATAATAGCTTAACATAATAATAAAAAGACATTAATTCTATAACCCTTGAAAAAGAAAATGAAAAAGAAAAAAAAAATAATTACGTAAACTTACAAAAAGCGTCTGTTAATAGTCATAAATTGTTCAAAAGTGCGCAAAAGCCTCAAAAAGTAAATTACTTAAGTAATTAAAAATACGTCAGTGGATGCTACATTGTCGCAGAGACTCGCGACACAGTAGACATATGTCTACTCGCGATATGCATAGAGACTCGTGATATGCATCCCTAATCTTAACTTCAAACGTTGTTTTAAAGTAAAGCTAAGTTGTTGTATTTGCACATTTTAGTATACATTAACAATATTTGTTGGAGGTGTCGGTAGTATAACAAAATAATGTATCGTGGAATTGTGTATCTTATACACTTCTACAGAAAAGATCGTTTTGGCATATATCTATCTCTTATGGATAACATACTATATCAAATTACATATTTAAAATATTGGCAATAACAATGCGTAAATTTAAAAGCTGTTTACACAAATACGATATTAATCCTTTCATTTGATTACTACAAATTATAAAATCATTCATTTTCAATGGCTTCAGACTACATTAAAAGGCATAAAAAGGCAGGCATAAAAGGCATTTATTTTCTCAAAATTGATTCCTTTAGAATTCTTTTTGATGTCATTTCTAATAACTACTAGATACTACTACCGCTTCGGAAACAAATGGCGCTCTGAGAGAGAAGAAGCGGCGCAAGAAACTCTCCCAGCATTCTTTTTCTGTAATAGGATTTACGACAGAGCCATTTTTTTTATAAAATATTTAAAATTATTTATAGATAATGCCTGAACAGTGGCTGGGACTTTATTATAGAAGTGTATACATTTACTCTTAAAGCTGTTATGTATCTTATGATTAGGTACATCACTTTTTTTCACTTTTTTTTCTATTGACCGTACAGCGACTGTCGGGTCAGCTCAGTATAGGCTAATTCGAAGCGTAGCTGACTCTTTACGACTTGACAATCATAATCGGTTACAGTAACAATAGAAGCTCTTTCAAATTCTACCCTTCTGTATCTCCGTTTTTTTTTTATGAAAATAAGGGACGAGACGTGTAGGACGTTCAACTGATGATAATTGATACGCCTTGCCCATTACAATGCAGTGCCGCTCAGGATTCTTGAAACACCCCAAAAATTCTGAGTCGCACTACAACTGCGCTCGTTACCTTGAGACATAAGATGTTTAGTCTCATTTGCCCAGTAATTTCATAAGCTACGGGGCCTTTCCTTTAGCCTGTGCAAAGGAGCCACCCACTGGAGAAGAGAGATGTGAGATGTACTTCCCTCTTACATGCTTTATTTGTCTAAACACTAGTATCACAGTATATTGCAAGTCTCTTAACAGACCAATCGTAAAAATGAATAATATAAATACGATAAATTCAAATTCAAATTCAAAAACACTTTATTCATGTAGGTCACAAAAATGACACTTATGAATGTCAAAAAAAAATATATAAATATTGTTTCTTATTGAATTTACCGCTACTTCGTAAAAGGTTGAGCTAATGAGAAGAAGTAGCAAGAAACTCATTGCCACTCTTTTAAGTCAAGATTTACATTTTAGTTGTTTTACAAATCATTTCAATTACAATATATGCAAAGTGACGCAACAAAAATACTCAAAAGTCAAAAACTGATAAAACCGTAAGAATGAAACTAATTAAAAGTAGTTATATAATATCGGCATGGCTTGATGAACTGCGAAGAGCGTAATATGATTTCAATTTAACTTTACCAATTCTTGCTTCCTCTCAAATTCTGGCTACCGTAACCAAAGTCTCGAAGCTAGAAACAGATAAATTTAAGTTATTTTCAACACTTCTTGCGTCGTTTGCCACGATTATGCTGGAACACCGTTGTTCACCGTAGATTAGTTTTTTCACGAACTTCTTAAGTTTTTTCTTAAGCAAATGAAGTGTAATCTTCTCGAATATTGGATGCATCTTTTCGTTTTCTTATTTTCACACGAGACAACATGGAAATTTTATGATAATGGAATATGTTGATCTCGAACTAGAGATACGTTTCATTGGTTTTAGTTTAAAATTTGTTAAGAATGAAAAATAGATTTTTAGCAGAATTCGTTAAAGTCAGATAAGAATTCCATCCCTTTTGCCTTTCAATAAATTTGTCATGTACTGCATCATCGGGTCTGTTTTTAAGCGGTTATATTTAACATTCTTTTTTGCTATTTGGTTGAGTTCTCGTGACAGGCTTCGTCATGCTCGCTAAAATGTCGCCTCTTGTGGCGGCGACGGGTGATGGGTCGACGAGGGGATGCGATGGCTGGCCGATGGGCCATTCATTTCACGAGTTGATATCAATCGATTTCAACTGAATGGATTGGCTGAAAATAATGAAAAATCAAAATGGCCAATAAAATGGCAGGTTCATTTTCATTTCACAAGCCCCTCAATATGAGTAAGTATCAAATAAAATCTAACTAGAAGAATATAGTACAATCAAAAATGTAAATCCAATATGGCCGCCAAAAAAATGATACATTATTTGAGTAATACAATAACTATTGAGCTGCTCGAATTGACAGGAATTCAGTGCTTCATTGTGTGTCTTCTGCCGCATTTGTCGCGGGGAGTGCTCCGAAGAGCTGTTTCACCTGATTCCTGCCTTCACAGATTAGGATATCATCCCGCTTTTTGCGGTGTTCCTCCACTTAAAGATGGTCAGTAGCTTAAGATCGTGGTGGGTATCTATGTTACGAATAAACCATGGCACTCCGGTGGCAGTGCACGTGAATTTAATTTGAACTACTTGCAAACTTTGCAAGTAACTCGCTCAGGCTCTCGCGAACACGACGTTTGCATATGATGGTTTGGTACAGTGTCACCACAGTTACATTATGTTTAAGTAGAAGTTTGCTTCGCTTACTCACAAGTGGATCGTACACCGTATCAATATGTTATGCCTCAAAATCAGTAATTTTTTCAAAGTATTTTTAATGTGCCTCAAATCGTTGGAGCATATAATTGTTTTCAATATAAATTGCAAACTGCTAGAAATTTTGTAAAGTAAGCAAACCTTATTTAAGCAATTGAGAAGGTACTAGGTACATGCCATATGGACCGTGTGATAAAAATTTACAAAAAATGGCAACATTTTAGTATTTTATTCAAAAACAGACTCTAGCACATCGATTTTAAATACGCTTTCGCTTGTTAAGCCTGATACTAAGCAATCTTTCGGTACACTGAACTCAATGACTATCGATACGTTTATATTCATGTCACAGTATATGCCATCAAACGGGCATCAACAATAATTATATCACGCGTGATATTACTTGTTATTGTGTTTATTGTAACCTTATGACTTCAATGTTTGTTTAGTGATGTTTTTCTATTACTCTATAAAACATACTGTGATAAGTTTTTTCTCGCTGAGATAATATCACCAACTATTAACAATAACAGTTAGGAAAATATTTAAATAAAAGGCTATTTACAAGTTTTCGCAGATATTTAGTAGCTAATTACGTAATAAATAGTTACTAGATTAATATTAACAAATCGAGGATAACAAATATTAGTATGTAATCTATTATACATAAAAAATGAATATATAAACGAACGTGCATCTACATGCACGTGTTCAATAAAGGCTGATATTTATTGAATACTATTTTGCTTTGTCATATACTCTTCAGTCTACATTATATTATGCTTAATAATAAATTTATATAAATTCTAATTTAACTTATAATCTTACATAAATTGAGGCGTTATTGTCAATATTATTTGAATTTTTTTTTGCTCAGCTGGTGTTTTAATTTCGTTACCGTTGTATTAAATAAATCTATATCTATCCTACAGTCTCTAACAACGTCATTATAAAACAGAGACATTATCAGAGAATGGTCAACGTTACGAATTTAAGTCACTATTTTGAATTTTTCGCAATCAAATATTTAATAGTCACTAAGCGACCACGACTTTTACTGTGCTTGAGTTTGGTTGCTAATATGATTCATTATTATAAGCAGTTGCAAGAGATATTTACCTATAACACACTAGATTATTTTTTTCGATACTACTAGCTCGGGGGTGACCGAAATTATCAGTTAGAAGTTATTGGCATGTATAGATTTACCTTTTATTTCTGATCATAAGTCGATTCTATGAAAAACTATGATTTATGTTATTTTTTTTATGAAAATAAGGGATGATGTGAGCAGGATGTTCAGGTGATGGTAATGATACGCCCTGCCCATTACAGTGCAGTGCCACTCAGGATACTTGAAAAACCCAAAAAATTCTGACCGGCACTACAATTGCGATCGTCACCTTGAGACGTAAGATGTTAAGTCTTACTTGCCCAGTAATTTCACTAGCTACGGCACCCTTCAGTGCGAAACACAATAATGTGTACACATTACTGCTTCACCGAAGAAATAGGCGCCGTTGTGGTACCCATAATATAGTCGGCATTCTGTGCAAAGGAGCCTCCCACTGTTATGCCGCTAATATAATAATAATATTTAAAATCTTATTAGGATGCTTTGCTATTAAATCTACTACTATTTCTAATATTAGTACTGTATCATAAAGATAAACTGTAATATTAAGTTTAATTGCTTGCTTAAGCGACCACGCGGCGTGGCGACAGTTAATTGCTGCGTGAGACGATCGCGCATTCTAACAAAAACACTGAAATAGCGACTGTGTTGGTTTTAATCCGAACCTACTACTACTAAAAAATAATTATTACTCTACCTCGAAAACTCTCCCAAAATACAATTAAGGTTTTTTTCATCAAATTCCACCAGCTCTAATTTCTTACGTACTAATTGAACCTTTGCTTTTGTAAGACAAAAGCAAATAGGTAATTATTATTATCAGGTGGCCGTTGGGGCAGTAGTCCTCGAATAGCAACCACGTACTGGAAGACACAGTATTGGTAGGCAAGACAATATGGAACGACGATCTTGTCTAGATCGATAATAATTCTAAATATTGTAAACCGCGAGATAAGATGCACAGACGGCCATATTAGTGAAGTGAAAAAATCATCAATAAAAAGTACTGTCTGCAAACTGACGACTGCTCGCTGACTTCAGATAGTCGTTAATATGAGAAACTCTGCCTGTGTCACTGCGGGGATTTTTACTGTTTACTATTTGTAGAACTGAGACAAAAATTTGCAAACAATTTAGCTTGAGGCGCTTAAACAATATAATCCTTTAGCTTGGTAATTTTACCAACTTAAGGAATATAACTATTAAATATTATATTATTATATATAGCTATTTCTTCATCGGGTATTTTATATGGATGTTTTTTATGCATGTTTACGAGATCTCCAGGTAGATTAAAGTATATATATGTATTATTTAAAATGTGTACAACAGCAATGACGTTATGGGCCATGATCTAATCATTTCTAATGTCTTATAAGAAAGATCTAGAAAATAATAGAACACCAGCTTTGGAGCCAAAAAATGGCAATAATTAAACTGCAACTATTTTACAAAAAGGGCTGCAACAATTTTTAAAGGTTTACTAAATGATTAATCTCACACCACGTGTTATACGTGGCTCTGTATCATTGAATCATAATAATCCCCCGATAAGACAATCTTATTACATTTATAATACATTGCTCAGTATTTGAAGTATTGCGAGAGATAAACAAATTCAAGTGTAGCATTCGAAGTAAAGGTGGAAAAGATATTGGTTTAGTAAGAGGTGATAAAGTGAATTCATGGTTATGTAATTATGTAATTTTGAAAGAACAAAATTGTCTACTTTATGGTGTCTAAGCGTGCCTAAAGGTCCTTTAGTAGTACTAATGAAACGGATGGATTCATGGATGACGTTCAATCGTTGACGATGTGATTGCACATATTTGCTCCTCACGCACCACGATTACGAGCATAGTTTGTATTCCAACTTGTTGGTAGTTGGCTTTATTCACTCACAACACATCGCTCAAGATATCTCTCTCGGTAAACTCCTTTTAGGATATGTGGCCCGCAACTCGACGTGAAGGGCGAATTAGTCTTAAAACTAGTGCGTGTACTGATGTGACTCTAGGGAGTATTGATATATTCATAACTATTTCCACTGTGCCAATCATCACCATTTTGATATTAACACACAACTAAGTCGGTTAAGTTGTCTATTATATAAGAAAGCTAGCTGACCCAGCAAACGTTCTATTGCCAATTAAAGTAAAAACAAATCAATACAAAACAATTTTTGGGGTATAGAAAATGATGACGACAGACCGCTCAGACCTACCAAATATATCGTACATAACATTTTGTATTCGATTGCCATCTTTCAGCCCTATTGTGGATGTGTGGATGGAATAGAATAATATAAAAATTGCGATACAAAAATAGGTGTTGATAGACAGGTGGAAATTTGAAGTTGTATGTATTTTGTAATGCTGAATCAAAATAAAACAAATATTTGTAAAAAAAATGTGAAAAAGATATTTAGGGGGGTCTCTCTTACGATTTAGGGGTATGAAAAATAGATGTTGGCCGATTTTCAGACTTACCGTATATGCACACAAAATTTCACACGAATCGGTGTCGCCGTTTCAGAGGAATTTGGTAACAAACACCAAGACACGAGAATTTTTATATTATATTAGATATATAACAGTAAGATCAATTATGACCTGTGTCACAAATTTTGCATAGTTACAGACAATTTATTTGTTTGTGCGTAAACAAGTAAATTAGTTCAGACGAGCCCTCAGTGATAACATTTAACACAGTGGAGAATTATCGCGGAAAAGCGGTGTAGGGCTGACGACTGTCCATCAGCTAATCAATTAAGGAAGTTTTTCGGACTATTGAGTGGGCTATTTCCTTGTGTGTTATTGATCCAATAAATTATAATTAAATACGGGAAAAGAACAGAGTGACAGATATCATTACGTACTAATGAGGTTCCACTTATGATTTGAATTATTTAGGTACATGCTAAATTAAAAAACAACGCTATTTATAAAATATCATTTATATGCACAATACAGGTGGAACCCGTGACTTCGCTTGCGGAGATAATAATTATATTTACAATACTATGACTACATACAATTTAAAGTATTATTACGTGGAAGCGTACTAAGAATACTGGCAGCGTTTCCGAGTTGGATAGCTAGGCTGATCCGTTGACCAAAATAGCTGCCAGCGCTTGGCACTTATTGAGGCACGAAAATAGTACTTTGTACATTCTCCCCGCCTATGGGGCCCACGGGCCAAGTGTCTAGACACCAAACGGCACAAAGACGCACGACTGACTATCACTGAGACCGACATATTTGCGACGCTTGCTGTCTTCGACACTCAAAGCAGCAGCCCCAGCACCAACTGACGTAACTTGGACATGAGAAGGAGCCAGAGCCCCTTCCCGGTGCCCAAGCCACTAGCATCATTCCATCAGGACGCTTGCCATCGCGGCGGGTAATACCGTTTGGTTTTAAAACTACTGGCAACTACTTAAGAGAGGGAAATAATTTTAGTTTATAGTTAGTTAGTTAAATAATATAATTGAGTCGGATTAAGCTGGATCCAGATATAAAAAATGTACAGACTTGAAAACTGTCCTGGTTTAGATATTCCACCTCTTTATGTTCCTTTCCTTTCCTTCCTCTTTAAGTTCTTATGTCTTGAAAGTGTCATATCAGTGGAGCGCTTGCGCGTCCCGATGAAACAAAAATAAATATACATAAAAAGGCGCGGCTGGTATAAAACTAATATAAAATTATTTTGTAAATATCTACATTTTATTCGTTCTTATGTTTTATAATGCCCTATTTATAGGCGGTATTAATATTGAATAGACCTAACTTATTCATAATAGGCTCAATTAGTTTAGCCTAGGCTAAACGGGTTTGTCCTAAGGCCGATAGGAGAAAATAGTTTGAACTAGTCTGAACCAGATTATTCTATCGCCTACAAGATGAACTGGTTTGGCCTAGGAAAAACTAGTTTGTCCGGTAACATATATATTGTTTAGGCTAACAACATAATTCGTATAAAACATACGTCCTTATTAAAATTTATAAAAAAATCCATATTGTGATAAATTTAAATTTGGGGTAAGACTACGATTTTGTGGTCCAAAAAAAAAATGCAATGCGCGACTTATTGCAATATGTTCATTTTATATTAAGATATTAAAATGCTCTAGTGCTCAGTTATAAGAGTCAAGTTGACGACCCATATAGCCCCATGGTTAGTGACCCTGACAACAAAGCTAGAGGTCCCGGGTTTAAATCACGGTAGGTGCAATCTTTTATGTGACGAAACGTTTGTTTCCGAGGCATGGATGTTTATATGTATTTATGTATATTTAAGTAAGTATATTGTATTAAATATATCGTTGCCTTGTACCCATAGTACAGGCTATGCCTAGTTTGGGTCAAGATAATTTGTGTAAAAGTGTGTCAATATTATTATTATAAGTGGACAAAGTTGCGGGATAGTCTAGTTAAATATAAGTAGATAATAAATTTGAGCAAATAAAGTAAATAAGTATGTATGAAAGAAATCTGTATTGTAACAGATGTTTTTTAGTTTCCACGTATTTATTTACTTAAGCATTTATATTAGGTACTTACTCAACTTCATATTGTCACAGTTTGAGATAACTTGATGTAAATATCGTCGTAACTAACGAGCGTTACTTGGTTATCGACAAAATCAAAAGTGTAATAAATGTCTATAGTACATAGTACTACAGCCTGTAGTAATAAATGTGGATAAAAATAACAATTTTTAAAACCCGTGTCAATAAAGAAACGAATCTTAAATGGTGACCACTTATTACTCGCTCTCACACGCGCATGTAACATCACCTATCTGCCATCCCTTCGCTGTCAGACCGACCTGTATAGCCACTACTGACCTGTATAAATACTACTAGACAGGTAGTTCCATAATATGCTGGACAGCAAATTTATGTGCCTATTTGAAGAGCCACTCGCGAGCGTCCAGAGAACTAATTTTGACAATACATTTGGCTGAGAAGGAACATACAATACTCTGAAGTATTTTTGCATTTTGAAGTAATTTCGTTCGTCGTTCGTGTTATTTCTACTTCAAGAATCAACGTAATAAAGTACACATTTTTGTTTATACAGGGTGGACCAAAAGTCCGTTTATAAATGGAATAATGATTAAAAAAAAAACTGTAGATCAAAATTGTTTATTGTTTTCGGTAGTTATGACAAGTGACTCCATCTTGCTGAAACCATGAGCGTTGATTAAAACCAACAAAATCCTGCAGCGCGGGAGCGAAAAAGTTTTGTAACATGGTGATATACCGCTCGGAATTCACTGTAACCGCACGTCCTCTTGAGTCTTCAAAAAAGTATTGACCAATAATGCCTCTTGCTGATAAAGCAGCCCATACTGTGACTTTGGGTGAATGGAGGGGTTTTTGATGCTTTAATTTCGGATTAGTGTCACTCCAATAACGACAATTTTGTCTATTAACATGCCCATTTAGGTGAAAGTGTGCCTCGTTGCGAAAAAAATTTTTGTAAAACTGGTGAATCGCTCTACCATTTTGTTCGCAAACTGCAACCTAGAGGCATGGTCCTGAAGCCTAAATTCCCGCACCATTTGGATTTTATAGGGATGTAGACTTAAATCTTTCTTGAGAATGCGGTTTATTGATGTTCTTGGTACGGTAAGGACAGCAGACCGCTTTCGAGTTGAAAGTCCAGGTTGGTCACGAACAGACGATTTTATTCGCTCCACGTTTTCGGGGTCCCTCGACGTTCTAGGCGGGCCAGATCGAGGTAAATCCATTGTTGAACCCGTTTTCTCAAACTTGAGCACCCATATTTTAATTAATACACCTGATGGAGCTTGATTTTTGTGTCGTATCTTGTAATGATTGCAAAACTTTCGTTGAGCTAAGGTCGCAGAATTGTTGTTTCACCCTGACTTTTGGTCCACCCTGTAGTTTCCCACCATCAATCTAAGTTTGCTGAGGCCGTCAATACTAGTTTTAGTACCGCAGACTCTCGCTATGGCTAACAGCGCCAAAATGGCGAATATCAAACAGGCACAATAGCACATTGACAGCCGCCGGTCCAGTACGAGTATATAGCAGACGTAAGTGATCGCCAACATTTTAGATTCGTTTCATTATTGGCACAGGATATACATGTTTTAGTTTCATGACCGAGCCCAAATTCATGTGATAACGGGTCACCCGTTTAGCAAGCATCTGTTCAATATAGGTGTCACCGACAGTCCACTGTGCAGGGTATGCATGGAGACAGAAGAGACGGTCACACACATCATTCTCGAAAGCCGAAGTGTTGGCACATACCGGGTCAAACAACTGGGCTTACCGAGGACTCTCCCCGAGGTCATGGGTGACAGGTTTAAGTAAATTCCTTGGCATACAAGGCATAAATGGCATTTATTTTCTCAAAATTGATTCCTTTAGAATTCTTTGTGATGTCATTTCTAATATACTAGATACTACTACCGCTTCGGAAACAAATGGTGCTCTGAGAGAGAAGAAGCGGCGCAAGAAACTCTCCCATCATTAATTTTTTGAGCTCTTTTTAATAAAAATATACAATATTGTACTGTAATTGCTATTGCTATAATATAATCATAATCTAGTCCCAGGCTATCCGATCACTTAGATATTCAGCTGTGGAGTAATAGAATTAACGACA
Source organism: Leptidea juvernica (assembly GCA_949711755.1). Classification (NCBI taxonomy): domain Eukaryota; kingdom Metazoa; phylum Arthropoda; class Insecta; order Lepidoptera; family Pieridae; genus Leptidea; species Leptidea juvernica. Next base: position 4,837,233 of record CATIXQ010000003.1, on the reverse strand, counting down.
GAGCCATTTTTAATAAAACATTTAAATTTATTTATAGATAATGCCTGAACAGTGGCTGGGACTTTATTATAAAAGTGTATATACATTTACCCTTAAAGCTATTATGTATGTTATGAAGCCTACTAGAATTAGTTACAAGCAATCCCTTATTTCTAGTTTTATAATAATGAAAATCACTTGAGGAGTTGAAATGGCAAGATTAGCAACCCTACCCTATCACATAAAATAGGCGCACAGTAGACACCGAGGTATCGGAAAATAGCCCGTGTGGTCTTATATCTATAACCGAGCCCAAAAATAATATTGCTCCGTTTGTTTTTTCTATAATATCAGAAACGGCTAAACCCATTCAGAATTCAGAATATTCAATAATGTATTATGCTAAGTTGTTCGAAGCATTAAATGAAATACTTAATTGAATTAATAATGCTAAATCTACACGGGGAAAGTCTGGCAACCGCTAGTAGGTTATAAAAACTTCAGGATTGAGCGAAGGTTATAGGCAAAGTCAAAGTCATATATATTTATTATATGTATTGCAAGAGAGTGTGGGCGGCGGTGATCACTTAACACCAGGTGACCCGTACGCTCGTTTGTCCTCCTATTCCATAAAAAAATACATAACAAATTAGTTTGTAAGGTGCTGCATCCAATATAATATGAGTCTTTATATAAACATTTTCATAAAAAGTTACAAAGAATTAACTGTATAAAAATAAATTATCGCATATTGGATGCATCAACCTTTACAGCTTGAACTCAATGTTTGTGTGAGGATGCTTCGTGAACATGATGGTCGTGATTACTGTCATTAGTAATCGCATCCAACAAATAGAATGATTCGTTAACTATAACAGGTGACCTGACACCTGACAGTTCGAATCTCATTTGTCAATGTGTGTGTTAGCTAGTGTTTTAATATTCAAAATATGAAGGAGATAATGCAAAGCATGGGTGACTTGTTAGTCAAAATCGGTTACAGTGACAATCGATTCGCTTACATTTCCTATCCTGCTGTATCTCTATTAGAGATTTATTGAAGTAAGCGTTACTTTGCAGAAATCCATAATTATACAAATCATTTAAGTTTTCTTTAGTGTTAGTGTTTGCGAAACATTTAATTGATACAGGTCACTCACTCCGAGACAATAATAATTTTAATATTTTACATACATGTGAAAAAGGATTTCGCTTAAATGTGTTAGAGTAATTAGAAATAATTAAACACAAAAATAACATGTTTACATTGTTGAATGAACAAACAAATTTAGTCCCATCACCTTTGTTACGTATCTCTTCCGGGGATAATACGTCACAACAGCCGACCAATCACAGCGCGTCATTTCATGGGACGAAGGTATAAAAGAGCGGCTTCCGGCTCATTCAGTCTCGTGCTAGATTTTGGCTAGACAACACGTCCTGAGGATGCTTCGTGTAGAGGCGAAACACGTGTTGAATTTTTTAAAAACAACTATTGGCGGAATTAACACTAAATAAATAATAATAAATTTATTTATTTCAGGCAGCATTGCCCATATATTGTTAGTATTAACTTATTCTAGGATTAGTAATATTACAAAAATTTATTTTTAGATTTAAGAATAATATTCCATTTTCTATTAATAAAATTATGTACATTATTTAAGACTCTTAATATACTATTTTCATTTTTATTAATTCTGTCCCTAATTGAAAAAATCTTTTTCCTCAGAATAGCATAAAAATCATCTACTCTGTATAAGACAAACATATGAGATGCACTACAAAAACGTGGTAATCCCAAGAACATCCTAAAAGCATTATTATATTGAACTCTAAAAATGTTCATAGTTTTAGGTGTATACTTCACCCACAAGTTACTTGTATAAAAGGACTGACAGTAGGTGGTGAACAGTAGCTTTTTGACATTCCTACTGCACTTCTGAAATCTTCTAATTATCATGTTCGCCCTAACTGACAAATTTCTTCTCTCTCTCTCTATATCATCATCATCACTCAGAGTGCTGGTAACAAAATGGCCTAAATATTTAAATTGATTAACATTTACTAACTCTTTTCTATTGAGATATATTGGAGGGACGCAGTCAGGACCTCGCCCCGACCGATACACTAAAACATTACTTTTTTTTTCATTATAAAGTAAACCATGGTTACTTGCATATTTTTGACAGCTTCCCACCATCACTCTGAGTCCTCTGATTGAGGGATTGAGGAGAACCATATCATCTGCATAGCTCAGGTTATTAACATTAAATCCTCCTATATGACATCCAACATGAGTCTCACTCAGTTCATCAATCAAGTCATTAACATACAGATTAAACAACAAAGGAGAAGTTAAACCATCCTGTCTTACTCCACAGTTTAGAACGTAAGGATCTGAATATGAACTTTGCCATTTTACTACATTTTGTTGATTTTGATACCAATACCTCAAAATGCGGATAATGCCGTCTGGCACGCCAGCCCTTTCTAACTTACCCCATAACTTATCGTACACCACACGGTCAAAAGCTTTGCTTATATCAAGAAAACAGGCATATACTGATGTTTTTCTTTCTGTGTAATAAGCAATGCAATTTTTTAAAGAAAATATAGCTAGATCAGTTGAAAGGTTAGGCCTAAATCCAAACTGTCGCTCATTAAGTTTTATTATATTCTCCAATAATGGTAACAAAATCTATTCAAAAACTGTAGAAAGTACAGTTGATAAAGATACTGGTCTATAATTATTGACATCAGAAAGATCACCCATTCTGTTTTTGGTTACAGGGACAACTGTAGTCCTCATAAAATCCAATGGCAATATGTTATGCTTTATGAAATAAATATAAAACTTAAATCATTTGTCTATTAGAGATGTTATTCTCTCTCGCACGCTTTGTTTGTATATACGCTAGTATATTGTAAGTCAATGGTAAGACTTGTCTTTGTCATTTGTTTTATTTAAAATACCCACTATAATATGTAATACCTATTGATTTCTCTGAAAGTTAATAATAATCTTATTACTATCTAGTAATAAGTATTTTACATTCGACGAGCAAGTGTCCAACCAGATGCAAATTAAATAAAAAACACGAATGCCATACAAGACATGCCTTGCCAGCCTTTGAAACTCAAATATTCATGTGATTTAATTTTAACGCCAATGTGTCATGATAACGACAAAAGCATTAATAAGATGAATTTGGCAATTTGACCGATTTTTTGAAAGGGCTGCCTGGATCTGAGGATTGATCCACCGGCCTTTGCCCTTTATGGTGCCGTAGGCCACTCAGTGAGCTATCAGGGGCGTGCATTGGTTTTCTAGCAAGGTAGGTAGATACGGTACTGTAGATGTTACTAGTCGTAGTTGAGCCTGGAGATGCTTACCGTAGGTATTAAGGAAATTTATGAGTGGGTGTTCAATAGTACTTTAGTTATAAAATAGCGGGATTTTTTATTTACTTTCTTTCAATTTCTTTTTAACCGACTTCAAAAAGGAGGAGGTTATCAATTCGATCGGTATTTTTACACCGATAACTCTGAGATTTATTATCCGATTTACGTAATTCTTCTTTTGTTCGATGCGAAATATATATTATTATTAACTGACTAAAACGTAAAAAAAATAAAAAAAAACGACTTCAAAAATAAAAATTGAAAACTGAAAATTTTTGACGACCTGTATAGAGCCGAGTGGTTAGTGATCCTACCTACTAATATAGAGGTCCCAGGTTCGAATGCCGGTATATGTATAATATGGATGTTTGTTTCCGAGTCATGGATCTTTATATGTATTTATGTATGTTTAAGTAAGTATATTGTATTAAATATATCGTTGTCTTGTAAACAATAACACAGGCTATATATGCATAATTTGGGGCAAGATAATTTGTGTACAAAGTGTGTCAATATCAAATAACTAAAAATTTTATATAATACACCTCTTATGCAAACCTTTACCTTTAATATTAATAAAATACTATTATTTGTATATGCTACATATTTATAGCTTTGAAGTAGGTGCCAAGCCAAATGTAATAAAGGTACCGACACTCGCTACGCGTGACTTTGAGCGGGATAGCTTCCTCTAGAACCAAGCGGACAAACACGCGTGGCCAGACAACCTAAGTAATTACAGTAAGTAAGCTGTTTATAATATTAAGTTTAATTTTGTTTAGGGCTTTGCACTGACTTAAAACCTATCAATAGGTAGCACATATAAATAATAGTATTTTATTTATATTTAAGGTAAAGGTTTGCATAAGAGGTGTAAATAAATGTTAAAATTAAATTATTTGATACTTTTCGATTTGTAAAGTCGGTTTTTTTAAACGTAGTTTTTTTTATATCTGTTTACAACATGAAATTACTTGGGCGCTAATTATAATATACCTACTGCAAATCCTATAATATCTATAATCGCAATGTTGGTGGACTCTGGAGAATCATCGAAATTTTACAGTAATATAAACCTTGTTACTTATAACATAATAGGCCTTACTAAAACTTGACTTAAGGCGACACTAAATGCCAGCGACCTTGAGCGATATATGTTCACGGCTGCCGGCCCGCCCTCTATGTAACAAAGCCAATATTTTCAAAATTCTTGCGTGGAAAACAGTTTATATGCTTACAATCCTCGTTATTGAATCTAATCTGAATAAATGAACCTACACAAAAAAGTACAAGCTATAAGAATAACTTTTCTGAGAGAAGTACCAAAAAATCGGCAGTGTTAACTATTACCAACAGCAAGCATTAGCAACCTACAAATAGGACTTAAGGATATGTGTACAGGATTAAATAGTGTTCATAGCTCGAAATGCCTTACTTTCACCACAAAACTTGTCTAAAAACACCATGTTTGCGTGTTTTCTGCTTACTATTCGTCTTAACGGCAACTTCAAACATCCTGAACATGACCGTAACTACAGCTTGACAAATCAATCATCTTATAATTGATTTGACATCCTAAGGAGGAGCTTAAAAAGAAGTTCGCCGAGATATCGCAGCTAGGGTCAGAGAATAAAGTTCATCCATTGCGGAAGATTTGTACGTAACATTATCACTTAAAAATAAAAAAAAACAAGAAATGCAAACTTCAATTACGATCAGGTTATAATATGCTATTTCAGCTTACTAAGTTTGTAGAAAACTTGACAAATAATGTTTTAGATAACCTATTAGACAAGGTTATCATTATTGGGTACTTTAACTTAGTTTATATTACAAGGTCACTATATAAAATGGCGTATTATTGTTACCTAATAACATTCGGGCGTATGCCGTAGGCGTATTTGGTGTATACCAAATAGATATGTCCGATAACCTAAACTTGTGCAATCTCTAAAAACGACGTCACGGTTAGATCATGTGGCTCTCCAGTACTTCTTGAAACATCACACCAAGTCAATAGTGGTTCCAGCAGACTTTTTCCCATTCCACTCCATAGGGCCTCTTCCATACACAAGGTTTTTTTTATCAAAATACTGATTATGAGCATAGGCTCATATAGACACGTATAGACGTGAGGAACTCTATGATATTAACTGGTTATCAAAGGCTGCACGTAATAATTATAGATTTAACGTTGTCATTTCTCTAACGATAATTATTTTACCTGTGCCACAAAGTGCCACTTGGGTATGTCAAGGTATGGAGTTAGCCTATTGCAAACAAATTCACTGGATAACAATACACCCATCTCGTAAATATCCACCTTAGAATAAACACACATAAAAATACTTAATAGCAAGCATGTATTAGAAACATTCAAAACCATATTCAAGATACTCCCCGTGCCTCCTGGACCTTCATAAAGAGTTATCGTTAATTGTACACCTACTCATCAGTGATGTATTATGGTAATCGCTCAAGGTCCCGAAATCGGTGATAAGTTCGGTGAGTAGTTTCAATCAATGTTCATTATCGACTCAAATAACGACCAGCATTCACACGCGGAAAGTCATACCCAATATGATCCACCAGCAGCTGTTATTTACAATATAGAGATTAGTGAATGAGAATCACAGGATGTACATAAAGTACTGTAATCACTGGACTTAAACAACTCAGCAAATTCTGATAATATCGCACCCATATTCATTGTTAATTGTGTAGCTTAACTTTACCCACTCAAAATAATTCCATCGCTAATTAATCTAAGCTGTAATACCGCTATCGAAATCATTTACATCTTACTCCCGTACACAAAAGAGGAGTCAGAATAGCAAATCGCAGACCAGTCATAACGCTTTATTTGTTTGCAAAATCTTACCCAAAATTGTGTATGCCCAGATCGAATCTTCACACTCACACACAGAACATAATCTTTATCCGTACTAACATTCCTTTTTAAAAATGTATATCGTGCACATAAAATCTCTTGCAATGTAATGATTATCTATCACGTGTTATGTCTGAACCTTCTCAAGTAAATCTCTTACGGCCGTTCCCAATATTCAGTCTAACTCTTACTTGAGATAAAAATCGTAACTATCGTTGACTTTTCTGTCCCAATATACTTATCGACGGTAACTCACCATATACACGCTGTCTGTCAATGGGACGACATATAGCTTACCAGCGAGAGAAGTTTGTATGGAAATTTCAATTCACGCGTCCCAATATAAGGCGATAAGAATGACTTATCGGGTATATTGTGACAGCTTCAGATTATTGTCAGCTAATTATTGACAGTAGAAGGTAGTACTTTATCTCTATCTGTAGATAGTATATTGGGTACGGCCGTTAGCCTACACTAATTTAAATAAGTGTTTTGACAGACTTTATTAATATATTCTGACATGCTTCTACGTGTAGGAATACCAGGGAACTTCTTAAGGTGGATATCTTAATACGTGATAATCGCTGTGAGCCAGTTGTTCTGAGTTAAAAACACGTTGTCATCTATCCTAATGCCCCAAGGGTTCCTCAAGGCCATTTGCTGGGGCCTCTTCTTTTTATTGTTTCATGTTTATTGGGATAAATTCAAAAACCATTTACGAAATTCTTGTTATTTAATCAATTCCGTCTCACGTGAGAGCACGTTATACTGACATACTAATTCACTTCGAAATTATTTCTTCATGCCGAAAATTTTTGGACTGCTAAAATAATATCCTCAGTTTATTCACTTGTCTAGATACAGAGTTGCACAGCAATCGCAACATCAATAATAGACCATAATTGAAATTGAAATTAATCACTACACGTTTAATCTTATAAAAATTTATTATTGTTTGTTTCCTCACCATCATCAATCATCTGATGATGGTGCTGGAAGACGTCCGCTGCTGGACAAAGGCCTCCCACAAAGAACTCCTCGTGGATCAATCCTGCGTTGCCCTCATCCAACGTATTTTAGCGATCTTGAACAGATCATCGGTCCATCATGTGGGGGCCTACCAACACTGCGTCTTCCGGTACTTGATCGCCATTTGAAGACTTTTCTGTCGCACCGGCGGTCTGTCCGTCGAAGTATGTACCTTGCCCTCTTGTTGATCCTCCCCAAAAGGCCTGCCCCAAAGATTTCCACGACGATCGCTCCTGCGCTGCCCTCTCATGCAACGTATTCCAACGATCTCGACCAGATCGTCGATCCATCTTGGAGGGATTGATTGATTGTTTGCTACTTATTAATTTTTCACTTTTTTTCATATTATATTTATTACTCTAATTATAATATAATGGTACCTAAATATTATAATTAAGAATCAAGTAACTAATTTTTTTTTTCTTTCTTCAAAATATATGTTCATTATTACCTAATTGGAGTAACCAACTCAGAATTTGTATTTAAGTGCAAATACACAATTATTCATGCTTATTTTGTACATGAAATAAAAAATTGTATTGCATAATCTTAGGAAATTCCCAATCACGCTGCAAAAAGCAATAGCAAAAAAACTGACGCAACTCTTAGTATCAATAGTCTCAATATTGACTCATCTATTAGCTCGGGGATTCCGCGGAAAGTGTTCCTATGAATATTATTTTCGCAATATGATCCTTTATTGAGCTAATTTAATTGGAATTGATTGAAAATTTTCGAATTATGGTTGTTTTTAACAATATTCAACGGTACGCTGTTGATACTCGGCCGACCACGCTGTGATAGCAAAAGATAAGTTACCCAGTGAGCTCAACACATTAACATCTCATTGATGGATGTGTTGTCGTATCGACTGGTTGTTTGATATAATGTAATATGAGTGATTCGGTGAACTGGTATTGTTTGGATTGACTCGGCTCACAGCTTAATTTGATTTTGGTAAGTTTGTTTTGTTTAGTTGAAAAGGCTCATTGGCGTTTTAATATTATTTGCGACAAATTTTGTCAATCAATCTTATATTTTGCTAATTAATTTTATAATTTAATTGTAGCAATAGTAAATGTTTTATTTGCCAATTTGATAAACTTGTATACATCATTAATAACAGGGTATGTGAGGCCGAGCGTTTAAAAAACAATTTTGCTAAATGTTATTATAAGTATTAAGGTAGAGGCGGCAGATTGAAACAGGTTTACGTTATCACATTGAAGCACGCTTCATCAAATTGCACTCTTTTGGGATTGCCAAATAATTGATTTAAATTGACGTATAATTTGTAAGACAACAACATTCCGAATGAAACAAGGTCTCAAATTGTATTCTGTTGCTTAGTCTTGTAATTAAAACTTCAGAAATTGTATTATTTGTTTCAAGCATCCTGGAGTTTTTAATGCCCGTAGTCTATAAACTGGTAAAAAAGTGCCAATGACACCTTTATGGTATCATAACAAAAGCAATTGTTAAGTTTCTTGTCGTTATTCTCAACATAAAATGCAACAGTACATATCGGTGGGTAAAAATGTATTCGACAATTCAAATGTGTATTTGAAAAGCAATTCTTGCATAAACATTTAAATGACCTTGACTCTTAAAATGGGATAATATTGGCTAAGATGCTGAAATTTGTTTAGATGTGACGTTGTGAAGTACATCATTTAAAAATATATTGTGTAGATAAATCGATCCTTGGACTTTGAAACAGAATGATATATATACGCAATTCCATACAATCTTTTATTTATCACCCATTCATTGACGATCTTGATTTTTCTTACATAATATTCATGGAATCATTTAATTTTCCGTACCTTTGATTTCTTTAGTTCTTAAGCTACTTAAGAGCATACTTAGACTTTGCTCAGACTTTACTTAAGTTAACTTAGCCGAGTGTAATAAAACGTGAACTCAACTTTTGAATTGGGCATAAGCTCACTATTATTTCAGCTGTCAAATGACTATTGAAACTATTACGGCTATGCTAAGCTTACACTCAGGTTAGAGTTTATTTTTTTTTTTTTATGAAAATAAGAGCGAGACGAGCAGGACGTTGGTTATTCAAGAATCCAGAGCGGCACTGCATTGTTATGGGTAGAGTGTATCAATTACCATCAGCTGAACGTCCTGCTCGTCTCGTCGCTTATTTTCATTTAAAAAAAATACGCCCTACCCATGCCCCACCAAGTGCCGCTCAGTATTTTTGAAAACCCCAAAAATTCTGAGAGGCATTACAATTGGGCTCGTCACCTGAGACATAAGATGTTAAGTCTCATTTGCCCAGTAATATCACTAGCTACGGCGCCCTTCAGACCGAAATACAGTAGCATTTACATATTACCGCTTTACGGCAGAAATAGGTGCCATTGTGGTACCCATAATCTAGTCGGCTTCCTGTGCAAAGGAGGCTCCCACTGGTGTGTAAGCAAAGTCTGAGCAGAGCCTAAGTACGCTGTATAGATCTTATCCTTAACATCAGCCATGCATTCAAATACACAGCTGTAGAAATATTAAATGTTTTATGTAATAATTTAATTATATTACAGCTGTTATTATTTTATCAGTCGTCATAAATACTGAAGGTCACTATTCAAATCCAAGATCGATATAACAATTTTTTGTATTCGATAACACGCAATAGATACTAAACATTGATTATATTAATTGAATACTGATAAGAATATAATATAACATATGAAGACAATTAATATGGTTACAGATATAAAATTCAATAGAATGATAGCCTAAAAGAAATACTTACGAAAACATCATTTAAATCAGAAATGAATTTAAAGGGAAAGTGAGACTTTACATCTTATGTCTCAAGGTGACGAGCGCGATTGTAGTGCCGCTCAGAATTTTTGGGTATTCAAGAATCCTGAGTGGCACTGCTTTGTAATGGGCATGGCGTATTAACTACCATCAGCTGAACGTCCTGCTTGTCTCTTCCCTTATTTTCATAAAAAAATAACCAGCCAAGTGCGAGTAGAACTCGTGCACAAAGGCTTTATTTACCATTACCATCTGTAAAAACCACAAAACAATCATGTCTGTTCTATTGGAGCCCCACATTAATATTAATTTTATTTAAATTAATTAATTATTAATTTTTCAAGTGAATTTATAACTAAATATTCTGTGAATATTTCAACCACCTACGTATTATGAATGTCCCGCAAAATCTAGCAAAAAACTACGAATGTTGTATTGGAGACCACTTAAAAAATTTTTCTTGTATATTTTTAATTTTTGTTATAACAGCAATCGAAATATATCATCTGTGAAAATTTCAACAGTCTACCTATCATGGTTCATAAGATACAGCCTGCTGACAGACGGACGGACAGCGGAGTCTTAGTAATAGAGTTCCGTACCGCACACTAACAAGTTATTTATTGAAAAAGCTAAAAGTAATTTAATAATTTCTCAAACAACCGAGAGAGTTAATTTGAGATGCCTAGTTTGTTTCGACTATAGCCAACAAAATCATATCAATTGTAACTTAGACTAAGTGCCTATAAGTATAAAGAATAATGATTGAAAATCAAGTCCTTCCAATGTAATAAGTGCATCAAACTTAACTATACGAAAACATTCCTACCATTAATAAATTATTCACATCTACAATATTTCTTTACAGATTATAAATTCTAAGCAAATAATTAGTAAGAATTGATGAATAAAATATTCAACTAAGAATATTAATTGTGAACGTAAATGGATACAAAAGCAAGTTAATTATTTAATGTTTATCGTCAGAGAGATACCAATAGTACGGATAATGTATCACAATTACTTTGAATTGCGGTTCCGACCTTGTTCAATTCAATAAAAACTACACTTTTTAGGAATTACGATTTCAATTGCTATTACAAGGTTGTGAGTGTTAACCACCATACTCTCCTCACAACAATGAATCTGGGCAATTTTGTTATTTTTAAACTGATAACCCTCACTTTGGGGTTTAATTATACAAATTACATTTGTTACCAAAATTTATGAACGATGCGGGATTTGAACCCGCGACCTCTTCGATCAGTTGGTTCAGTTGGAAAGAACGCTCGGATGGAACCTGAGAGCGTGTTGTTGAAGAGCGGTGATACGATAATTTGTTTTTGTGGTAAGCGCGCCAACTTGAGTCTTCTGGGGCTTAAATTGGATATGGGATCCCGAGAGAGCATGGCCCATGTATACGGTATCATTAGTGCTGTCGTTTGCATAGAAATGCTTGTTGGAGGAATCCAACATATCATTGATATGCAGAAGAAACTGTGTAGGAGATAGCACATAGCCTTGGGGCACTCCAGCGTTCACGGGCTGCGCCTAGTGAGGAAGCTGGAGGTCCACTTGCATAAGTTCTCGGAAAGCCCAAATGATGGAAGTTTTTAGAGAAGCGCCTTGTGCCAAACACGATCATAGGCCTTCGCTATATCCAGGCTAACTGCCAGGCCTTCCCCTTGCTTTCGATAGCCACCGCCCATCTTTGTGTTATAAATTAAATAATATTATAAAAGAAGATCGCCGGCCAACCGACCATGACGAAAGCCGTACTGTCAGTTCTTGATCAACTGTTGACCTTCATGAGCTGGCAATTAATTATGCTCTCCATGATTTTGGGAGCAGGGAGACGGATCCTAACGGACAAGGGCTAACTTCCATGAGTCAGGGACTACACCTTTTGAATATGAGTTCCGGAATAAACGCGTTAGCAATGTCAACTCAGGGGCACACATTCTAAGCACAATAATTGTGCTCCAATTTCATTGCTCCAATTATTGGAGAAATAAATTTTGGTTACTTGATTATCTTTCAACAAAGGAACGAATGATTTTACGTAAATGAGCAATTAAAAATAACTATATACATTACTTGTACTGCAACATGTTTTCGATTTCTTATGTTTTGTTTTTAAAGAACATGGGAATAAAACGTGAACATCATTTATAGAAACCGCAATACCGCGTAACTGGAGACTCCATCTGTTTGTTACGTAAACTTTAATAGAATTTAAAATATGTGATAACTTTAGTCACGAGTGCTTCCCCTGGGTAGCGTAGTTTTTGGATACTTGCAGCAACAAACTTTAGATGCACTGCATTGTTCTATTGAAATTCATGACTGTGTGTTTTAAATGTATAATATTGTATTAGGTTGCAACTCCTCTGTAGTAAATTATATTTTGATTTACTCATGATTGATAAATATTAAACGAGTTCATAATTTTGTTTTAGTACCAATGTATGTGCGATGTTTCCTATTCTTTATTTTATTACTAATAAATATTGATGTCAAACTAATTTCATTTTTGAAGGCTCTTTTTAATATTCAATATCTCCTAAGATAATCATAAGCTCCATTTTTTCATTTTAGATAGAATTTTCCCTTGTCGTAGAAATAATGCATAATATACATAAATTTTCAAAAGAACTACACTTTTTTGAAATAATTATAAAATAATAATGAAAGTTAATCAAAGTTGTAGGACAAATTGCAATGTTCTTGCGGGAATTATACGTGAAACCCATTGCTGCACAGGCATCGACTTTTCTTAAGGCAGAATTATGTCTGCTTATGAATGTACCAATTTAAAATATTCTCGTCCCAAATACCACAGTGTCTGAAGACGAAGTTTTTAACCAATTTGTGTTGCCAGTGATGTCTTACGGTACGCAGACGCGGTCGCTAAGTATGAGCCTTATGAGAAAGCTCATGGTCGCTCAGAGGGAGGGATATGAGTTTCCCTGCGAGATCGAATCAGAATTGAGGAGATCCGTAGGACAATCAAAGTACACTTCAGTTTCGCAATAATTTGGGATATTGCCCAAAAGTGGCAGTGGGTAGGGCACATAGTTCGATGAACAGATGGCCGTTGGGGCAATAAAGTCCTGGAATAGCGACCACGTTCTGGAAAACGCAGTGTTGGTAGGCTCCCCACAAGATGGACCGACGACTTGGTCCAGATCGACGGAATACGTTGGATGAGGGCAGCGCAGGACCGATTGCCGTGGAAATCTTTGGGGGAGGCCTTTGTCCAGCAGTGGACATCTTCCGGCTGATGATGATGAAGAAAGCACCTTATGAGGCATTAGTATGAACGATAAATATTAAAAAAATAGGATCTAACCTGGATTATGTTAAATTTCTTTCAGTAAGAAAACAAGATAAATATCTACGTTTCTATAGAGGTGGTATTTTCATTGAAAACACTTAAATTTGTTCAAACAGTTATTATTACAATAAAAACTGACTTTAAAACACACAAAAATATACTTCTCCAACTATTATATAATAATATAACAGATAGAAACTATTCACAGATTCAAAGTGAATAAAGTATCGACAGTCCTCGATGGTTAGCCTGTGAAGTTTACACTAACGTACGTCAAAGCAAAGTTGGTGCTCCAGATTAAAGTTTCTCCTCTGTTTCCTAAGTGTGACTATAGGAAAGTACTCTTAAATCATGCATGCCATCAAAATTAGTTGTTTTACTCATGATAAGGGCACTGTTACAAATCACATACAATTATACCAGTGGGAGGCCTTGCACAGGATGCCGGCTAGATTATTGGTACCACAACGGCGCCTATTTCTGCCGTGAAGCAGTAATGTGTGAACATTTCTGTATTTCGGTATGAAGGGCGCCGTAGCTAGTGAAATTACTGGGCAAATGACGAGCGCAGTTGTAGTTCCGCTCAGAAATTGGGTTTTTCAAGAATCCTGAGCGGCACTGAATTGTAATGGGTAGGGTAAATTATCATCAGCTGAACGTCATTCTCGTCTCGTAGTCATTTTCATAAAAATAAAAAATAAATACGATTCGATAATTACACGAATACTTTTTCCCAAGGTTTTCGGGTTTGGGTTACAAGATGATAATAACACTGAATATTACTTTACGACAATTAAAATGATATCCAAGTACATTGTCTGTCATACATTGCTGCTCATAAGTGCCTATTTAAAATCTGTGATATTTTGAATTGAAGTGAGGGTTAGATTTGATCACATTATATATTATATCTAATGTGTTCGTGGAAAGTAATAAAATGTATTTTCATCGTGTAGCTCGTAAATTATTAGCTACTGAGACTTAGCAGGTAAAATATTTCGAAGCAACCAGAGCAATCATCAATCAACATAAACTTGTTATGCCTACCAGTCAGTTCACTCGAGTTAGTATTTCTTTTATTAGGCGATTATAAAAGCATATACGCTTTTACAACATGATCGCAGAAAATGTACAAAACTAATGTATTAGGAAATTTAAAAGAATTGTTAACGTTTGCGTGATAAAGGTTATTATTACATAAATGGTTTTCTTTATGATACCACAGACTGGGAATGGAGCGAATACCCTCAGGCTATTTTATTATAACTTTTATTATAATTGTATTTTATAAAAAACATCCCGCTGAGTATTGCCCGTTCTTCTCAGGTCTGAGGCATATTATTTCGAATGGGTGGTAGTTTTTGATGTTCAATAAGTGATTTTAAACCACATTTGAATTTCAATTGCAGTGCTGCTTAGAGTTTAGGGTTTTCAAGAATTTTTATTATCATTGCGTTTTAGCAAGTTGAGTAGCCCTTGCTATCAGGTAAACTTTGCACACGTCTCAACGTAAAAAAAGAGTGCAAGATATCTTAGCACGGAAGATAGCCCCACGATAGTGGGTAGATAAAGAACCTTTCGCTCAGTATGATTTCAGCAATAGCCTGTATAGGGCAAATCATGATGTTCTTTTTGGTAAATTACAATAGTGTCGTCACAATAAGATATTAAGTCAATTTAAGATAGCAATAACATGTATACGTGTATATGTACATAGTGGAAAGAAAAGCTATTCTTTCAATGAGCGGATGTAAACCTCAATGTGCTACTAAAGCTTAGCTTAGCTTGCAAAACTTAGTATCACACTGTTAAAATTACGATAGCTTTTAATATACACACAATATACTAACGAATAAAAAAGGACTATAAAAAAGAGTTTAATTTTGTACAGTAGTCGGTAATCTTCTTGAAATTCATGGAAATAACTTTAAAATCAAAATTAATCCTTTTCGAATGGAAATATTATCAATTTTTTTGTTTCTGTTTATTATTATTTATTTTAAACATATTATTATTGTTTATAATATTCTTTCTTCTTTATTAAAAAAAATTAATAAGTTAGTTAGTAAATACTTAGTTTCGCGTAAGAGATATTCTGGCCTCAAGTTAGTTTTCAAAGAGTCAAGCCTGTCCCTTTACAACTAAGTTTGTAACTACGACTGGTCTAAATTTTGTATATTGGTGCTGTGATACCGAGTATACAATATATAGACTATCTAGATATATAAACGTCCCAGAAGAAGGGGACATTAACTTTAGTATTTTGAAAAGCACAAACAAGTTTCGGCGAACAGTAGGATGCCTAGTACTATCGTAATATACAGAGGATAGCGTTACATTAAATGATACCAGACAACCAAGAAGAAAATTGAAGGTGTACTGAAGATACATTCAGAGAAGAAAATATTTTGTAATTAAAATAAAGATGCGGTTCAGATAAAAGTCCGTGAAATCTAGATACAGGATTGAGCCCTAAAATTCTCCTTCTACTCCCAGGTGTGGAGTTAGAAGAAGTCCAACCGACTTGAATATTACGGATAATAAATTTTGGATAGATAATAATGTTACAACGAACGATTAAGATAAGGATAATATCAAGGATGTACGTTATCGATAAACATATATTTATTTAAGTAGCGTGATAAATGTGATGTACTTTAAGAATACAAATAGATTAAATGCGCTGCCGGACTATAGCTTCATGATTGGTGAATATATAAAGAAAACCTCCGTACAGATTTCTTTACCTACGCTCCAAAATATCGTTTAGTAAATTTTAAATATCAATATATTGTTCTTCAATAATATTAGGGGTTAAAGTATGAAATTGCGTACTGAGAAATTTTAATATGTTTTTTTTTCTTTGATTTAACATATTTATATGATCAAAATAATAACCATTATAATCTATACATATCATATAATAGGAAGGTTTATGCCTTTGCGATAGAACTGTGGTGATCTAGATTCGACAAGTGAAAATCATTTTGTACTGCCTCCTGAGAAGAATACTTTCTATCGCGTAGAAAATTGTCCGAATCACCATAAAAATGGTTGACGTGGACACGGTTGATGAAAAATTGGAGCAAGGTCTGGCGAATACGGAGGGTGACGAATGGCTTCTAATTCCTGTAGAGTTAAAACGGTTACTCGTGCCAATAAAGTTTATTTGACTATGACATATAATACCAAATGTTTTTTTTAAATATATTCCCACTGATTTGAAAGTGGACACTTTAAGAACACATTGGTATCATGTGTGTTCCATGTGTGGTGGTAGGAGGAGATGGAGTCCATATATTTTTGCCCATGGTCCTTTCTGAGCTGGCGAGACTTAAGATCATACGTCTCAAAATATCGAGCTCTATTTCAATACTGCTTAGAGTTTTGGTTTTAATCAAAAATCCTGAGTGACACTCCTGTATGACCTTATATACCTTGACTTTTTTGTGTAAAAATTCATTTACTGAAGCCTGACTATAGTAAATACTTAACGCTAATGGAGACATGAATTCGCAATAATAATAACCATCTCAGACGTTCTAATAATAGTATATTGTTCATCCACTAACTAGTTTTAGTCGTGACAAGTTATTGATTAGTCAGTCTTACACCATCTGACCATAATACCGGTAACGATGTAAATACAAGTGTTTTAAAACTGGAAAGAGAGTATTTGTACTCACACAACGCTCAGGTCCTAAAGATGTCTCGTGTAGAGGCGCATCGCACGAGTTTTGGGAAACTTTGCTGAATAATCACTAAAGGCCATGATTTATTACGTTTTAACTAGCAATTGATTTCCGCAAATTAACACCTTGTTCTGTTACCTAATGTTCGTTGATACAAGTGCTTATAGATTTAAAACAATAAAAATTCCGTGTTCGCACATCGAACAAAATCGTGACATTCCTGTTATTTATTTTGTGGTAAGCTATACAGTGCTCACCACGTCATGGCAAAGTGAATAATCATGGCACCCATTAATTTATTATTGCTGCATTCAATATTTTTCCACAATTCTCACAATTTTTTTGCGGAAGCCGGAAAAAAACGTGTCTTTTTTAATACTTTCTTAAATTTTTATTTAAATAATTATAATTAATAATGATGGTAATCTAGTAAAAAATAATTTCTTTATTTTTATTAATTTATGGTCCCTTACAGCTAATAAAATAAAGAGAGTATATAAACAATAAAACAGAATAGATACGCCAATTAAAAGGAATACTGATAATAGTTTAATAGAATGTCACAACATTTGTAGTTTAAGACAAAAACATAAAAAATAAGAAATACTTACAAGACAAAATTTAATAGTAAGAAAAGAAGAAATCGTATCCATATTGAGTAACTGAAATGGTAACTGAAGGGTAGGTTGTGTGGTGTGAGTGAATGTGAGTGTTTTTACGGATATAAATGGTGTGAAGATATGTGAATAAATTATCCTGAATATACTGATGATTAACTCCTGCAATTTAAACAGTTTAATATAAGTTTTTTGAACCTCAAACGTGATAAGTTAAAAATGTCGACAGAAGAAAACTCCTTATTATATATGTCAGGAATTCAGAGGTGAATATTTATGATATTTGCTGTATGCAATTGGAATTTTAAATAAATTTGTATGCCTGGTACACATGTTGGTAACTGGTTAAATTTCAGTTTTTTAAATTTATAGTATAATATTATCTGTATAGGATATAAAATCAGAAGTTTCCAAAGTTGGAAAAAATTAAGTAAGTCCAATAAAAATTTGATTTAACCTATGTATTTGGTATTACTGTGTTATTTTAAGCCTAATTGTAATAAAATATTGTGATGAGTTCGAGAGCTGTTCAAAAGATTAAATGATCGATTAATATAGACAAGTTAAACATATTTAAATAATATTTATTATCATTATACATAAAAAAGATCAATATCTCTTGTGAAATTTTTTACACAATATTATTAATTAAATTGAAATTAATAATTTATGTTACTTAATGATTACGAAATAAATTAAAAAAATAAGCAGCTGCACGCATATTCTACATCATTTAACCTTAAAGAGGGACAAATTATTTACTTTTTTTCTTAGAGTTGATAAAGGCTTAATTCCTTCTTAGATATTCGTAAAAGTCAAACCAATTGAAAACCAGTTGAAAAACCAATGAAATTTAAATTGAAATATTCCTTAGGTGTGCTTGGCAGTTTATTTTGTGGGCTTATATTTTATGGAGACTAATATAATCGGATATATAGCGCTTGTTATGGCAAATTCAGCTCAAGTCAAATAATCGCATCTGAACAAAGTTTACCAGAATAATTTATATGCAATTATAATTCAAACTGAGAATCATAAATAATAACCGATGTCAATAAACGGGCTTGTTAGTATACAGATCAATTATCTCAACACAATATTGCAAATACGTGACCTCGATTTTGATTCACAGAGAAACAAAGATTCACATCAAGCGAACAATAATTGCACATCTCATTAGCATTACAATAACGTTTTTTAATGTGATGCTCCCATTTGTGCTGCTATTTTAGACAAGGTATTTAAATAACATATTATTGTTTCAGGGAATAATAAATTATATGACAAGAAAAAAAAAATAGAAAATGTCAACGAAAAATTTGGCGTCGGTTCCTAGAACTGAGAAAAGAATAAAATTAATACCGCCAGATGGAGGCTGGGGTTGGATGATTTTACTGGGAACAGGATTAAGTAACGTAAGTATTTGTATCAAAAAAATATAACAAAAATATTGTGTGATATATTTTTTTATATAATCACGCATAACGGTGTTTACGTCATTGATAAACTTATTTAGGGTCAATAATGTTATCAAAGCCATCACCCCTACTATTTTTTGTACGAGAATATGTATATTATGATCAAAACAAAAGAAAATGTGTACAGTTTTTCAGTAATGAATACTTTTATTTTAGATTTTCAATCAGTCTATGTTGTCCCTGTTCAGTTTAGTATATGGAGATGCTTTAGAAGCAATGGGACATGATACAAAAGGAGCAGCGATAGTTATGAGCACAATGTTATTCGTTACAAATTTCGGAGGTCCAGTTGCAGGAGCCATTGTTAAGTTGACTTCACCCAGATTCGTCTGTGTTTTAGGCGCTTTCTTTTGTACAGCTGGAATATTTTTGAGTGCGTTTTCTACACATATAATCCATCTTGTTATTTCGTATGGCGTTTTGTTAGGTAAGAAATCAATGAAATCAGTCAACTAGGATCTGAATCAACAACAATTGTAATATTTGAAGATTTGTGTCTTTTTTTGTAGGTACTGGCCTAGGTTTTATTCAAAATGCATCGTTTGTGGCCATAAACAGTTACTTCAAAGTGAAGAAAAGTATAGCTGTAGGACTTGCAATGGCTGGAACTGGTATTGGACAAACTCTTATGCCACACGTAGTTAGATATCTATTGGAAAGTTATGGGTTCAAAGGTGCATGTTTACTTCTTTCATCCTTGAGTTTACACGGGGTAAATACAAATATTTTTATAAAAAAAGATTATTGATTTTTTTAGTGACATTAATTGTTGAACAATGTAATTATTATCTAGTCATATAAAACGTTGATTTTGTATGAAAATTGGATTATTTGGGCACATCTACTATATTTCCAGATATGTGGTACTATGCTAATTCAACCTGTAGAGTGGCATATGAAGAAAATAGAAGAAGAAGTAATAATTGATGAGCAAGCTCGATTATTAGAAGATAATGTATCAAGCAAAAACAAAGATTACACAGAAAATGGCAATTTGGAGTATAAAAGCAATAGACGTGCAACAGAGCCAAATGTAATAAGTAAAAATGGAGTAGAGAAAAATCCTACTCAAAGGATATCACAAAGTGATAAAGATTTATCTTTTGAGAAGAATGGTAAATCAGTTGGCATAAAAAGTAAGTTTAAGAAATTAATTGACTAACACTTGACTTTCTTAAAATAACAACTATAGCAAAAATCTAGATACATTGAGAAACTGTAAGTAATGGAGCTCTTCCTCTTTACAGATTTCAAAATGGATGCACCTTCGGAAAATAAGTCGCTTCTCAGAAAACTATATGACTTATTTGGCATTTCACTACTATCTAGTCCTAGATTTATTAATGTGGTCGTTGGCACGTCATTAACTGTAGTATCGATACAGAACTTTAGCATGATATACCCACTTTTCTTACAAGTAAGTTTTAATGTAGATTTTACTGCTAACTTGATTTTAACTTTCGCGGTGCCAAATATTTGATGCAAATTATCATCATTGAGATAAAATCAAACTTCTATCGTTAATAAGCTTTTTTGTTCACAGAAAAAAGCATTAATGACTAAACAAGAAACTGCAAATTGCATGTCAGCTGTAGCCTTTGCAGATATAATCGGAAGACTCTCCTTGCCACAAGTTCAATCTAAGTTCAATATTTCAGCTCGAATGATGCTTATTCTAACTTCTATTTGGCTGTTGGTTGTAAGACAGTGTAAGTATGGACAAAAATATATCTTTTTACCAAATTTTATCATAATAAATAAATTGTAGTTTAAAACACAAAAATAACAGGTACGACCAATCGAAGAAAGAATTTTAGAATTTGATTTTAGTTTGGAAGTTAATGTAAAATGACTTGACATTAATAATGATGAAGTGGACGGTCACAGACAAGAAGTGACCACTGTGCTAGTCCTTTGACGACTGTCGTAAATAAAGATAAAGAAGGCGTAGCTTATGTCAATAACAATTACAATAAATTTTTATCAATACATTTCGAAAACAATGATCCCTTGCAACTTGTTGTTTCAAGTACCTATCTGATAATATATTTTTTCAGAAGATTAAAGTCATAATACTCCTTTGTGAAGGACACTTTCAATGTAACTAGTATATGATAATAGATAAACTTTACTGAGCGCATGAAATAATCTTAATCCTCATATTGTATTTTAATTTTGATCTATTTTTGCAGTTCTAGCATACCAATCGAACATGTACGTTCTCCTTATGATGTCTGCACTATATGGTTTTGGAAGAAGTATGATCATAGTAGCCAGGAATATTGCCATATCAGAAAAGTGTAGAATGGATCAGGTTGCAGCTGCAGTTGGTTTGGGTATGCTGACTATGGGGATTATAGTTCCACCCACAGGATACTTCCTTGGCTGGATCCGAGATTATACTAACAGCTATATAATTTGTATAACAGCACAAAATGCGTTACTTGTCATTTTCCTGGCAATGTGGATACCCGACATGTTCTTCGAATATATTCAGGAAAAGAAAAAACGGAGGAAAGGAGTTGACGAAGTACAACTATCTTAAGAATTCTTAAGAGTCAGAGCACAGAGAACGGCTGAATTTTCTGCAAATTTATCAAAAGAAGTGAAGAGAAGATGACGGTACGGCTGTGACGTAGTTTGGATGAAATTATGTAACAAATTAGTTTAAAACACATACGCATTTAAGTTATTAGAGACTGACGTTGAGATTTAATGGAGGCTAGTAGAGACAAAAATACTTAAAATATATGTAAGGATAACATGGATACTTAGTGGACTGCTCTAGTCTAAAAAATAAATAATTTAATGAGTTGTCTTGGTTTTTTTCTTTTTAAAAAAAATAAAAACACCGTGTTACTATTAAAATTAAATAAATTTAATGCAATTCTAATTAATGTATAAATAATGGCAAAACTTCACTTTAATTTACGTAGGTACAGAACGTGGTTTTGGCCGGGACATCAGGTAGGTATGTAAGGATGTAAGGATAATATTATACAATTGTGGCATACCTAATTTTTCCCTTGTCCCTGAAAATTCTAGGTGAGTGACTAGGAAAAACTTTATTTGTTTTTTATCAGTGGTAGGCAAAGTGCAGCTCCAGAGCCGCATGTGGCTCTTTGGCTCCTTAAGTGTGGGCATGGCGCAATAGTAGCTTTGAAATACATTTGCTGGATTCAAAAAACAAGTATATATGGCGCTTTAAATTCGAACGTCTTTGTGTTGAGTCGGATATATTGGAGACGGAAAAATGTGATCTTAGTTCTCAGCAAGAGTGGTCTGCTCTGAATGACTTGGGGAAGGAAGACATGATAATTTTCAACGCTTGGAACGTTATTAACCCTTACTATCAGCTGGAAAAACTCGCGTTTGCTATTCTTTCCCTTTTCGCTTCAACATAATTATATATGCGAACAATATTTTTCAAGCATAAACACTATCTAGAGTTAGCTGAGAAGTCGCCTTATTGATGAGATCGTGGAATTATGCTTACCTTAGATTAAAAACAAAAATATACGAACCTGACTGACTCATAATTTCAAGATGATGCAGGCACATTTAGTTTTATTTAGTGCACTACTTACTAAGTGAATAGAAAAATTACTAAACAATCAGATATGGCTCCCAATTTTTTTCAAATTGTTGTAATGTTCATCATTGGGACTTTGGCTAATAAGTTTGCCGACCACTGTTCTTGGTAATGGTTCCTAAGACAATATCTTGTTTGTTCTATACTTACGGATTGTTGTATGCTGTTTTTATTTTCCTATATTATAATATTATCTATAGGTTCCTAATAGGCAATACAGAAGAATATATTATTTTCCTTATAAAATTTCTATTTGATAAAGCTAAAGAGTAGATACTTAAAGTTAAACTGAGCGATCACTTTCGAGGTCTCATGTATAATTCAAAACTTGTCGTTTGAGAATCAGGTTTGGGGTAAGCACGGCGCGGCTTCGAAGCGCATTTTTAGGTGAACCCAACGAGACATTATAGATACAATGAAAATAAATAAATTTGGTGAATATGTGTGTAATATCGAAATAATGGCTTTTTATTAATAGTAGTAGTAGTATTAGTGTACTTATTCCAAAATACATATTAATTTGTGCCTATAGTTTCTTTTCTCTCCTCTAGTTTCGTTTTTTTTTCTTGAAAAGAGGAAGACAGCACAGAAGGTAGGCAGTTGAAATTAAATTGACAGCAGGACCTAACTGGGAAGAGTTGCCCAAAACAGAAAAGAGTGGAAATCGTTGGAGGAGGCCTTTGCCAATCGGCACGCCGAACTAAGAGACATTTTATAGTTAAAACTTTATAGCTTAAGATGCTTAGTTTTTCAAATGGTAATTGATTTTTAGTACGAAATAAAATGTCTTTATTATTATTATTGTTGTGTGCCGAAAATAATTTCGGGAACTGCTGGATTATTTTTGATGGGATTTCCATTGTCATATAGCACATGTGGGATAAATTAGGCTTAGTTATTTAGCTAGGCACTTTACTAAAAATAGTGGATTAGCGTTCTGCGCCAAGAACCCCTGAAATTTTGAATTAAATCTGAATCTATGCTCAGATTGTCATGTAAATGATGTACAGAGCAAAATCGCTACAGTTTGCTGTACTGTTGGTATTTTATGTTATTTATTTAATGAAATACTTTAATAATTATAAATCCACTTTAATCACACGTATATGTAAACAGCTCGCGACTCAAAACGGAAAACAATGGCCGACCAGACACAGTAGACATATGTGTACTCTGACAGACATCACTTTGACAGACGTCAGGTTTGACAGTACAGTTGCTATAACTGATTTAAATTAAAATTTATAACAGCTGTAAAATACATAATTATAACGTACCACATTCTTCGTGACAAGCACATTTCTGTTATCGCAAAATTCTGGCTTCAATTGAAATTTACACTTATTAGTTAAAGGAAATTTAATGTTATTGTGAGTGATCTTCTTCTTCTTTTTATCGAGTCGACAGTCACCTCAAATACGGGAAGCCCAAAAAGCCACCCAGTCATGTGCACAATGTCCGTCTCGGATAACCGCAGATGCACTCCGCATCGTGGCCCGAGATGAAGTCCCACCTCGCGAAGTTTGCACTAGACTTCCCCACCCGTGCTCTGAGGCGGTTCAGCGACTGCCAGATAGGCCAGCTTAGGTTGTATCCTTCAGCTAGGCTCTCCTTCACGCTGATGTTCGGGTTTGAGGTACTTAACCATGACTTCCACATACCAAGACGCGTAGTTTTAGCCGGCTGGTTGAGAGGCTGCACTGAGTATTTATTTATTAGACAACCAGTAGTTGTTACATTCTAATACGCTAATCAAAATAAAAATATGAGTTGAATGTACAACAAATTAAGGTGTCATAACCACGGACTAGTAATAACATAAGGACTCCGTGTCACCTTACATAACAGTGTAGCAGCAAAACTAGCCGATCAACGTGTAAATACATAGCTCCACGCACACACTCACAATAATACAAGCCGACAGGCGGCCATTATGAGAATTGTCATCGTCTGTGACAGATCAGTTTGCGTCTCAATAAATTATTTTAAAAAAGCCGTCGCGCGTTGTGAAAGCGTGTAAAAACAATACTACGGAACAGAAAGGTGCTGTTCTGGCCACATAACGAGTATTGTTCCCATGTTTGAGCAGACAACTCGAGTAGCTCTTCGTGTACTCTGTGAAAATTTCCATTTATTGGCGTTGTGGAGAGACGTGGCTACACAAAATGACTGAATGATGGCAGACCGCATTTGTCACGGACATAAAAATATGAATTGTAATTTTGTCCTTCTAGGAAGATGACGCTGTACCGAGAACTGAACTTAAGACCCCTTACCCTTTATATAATTGTTACTATATGATGTGTAATAACTTAGCATCCAAATCACTATAAAGAACATAAGTAGTTGTTTGTTCTCTAAAAATCTACTTATTTGATACCACGTCAGTGGCAAAAAAAAACAAATTTAAGAATGAATTTTGTGTAGGTATTCTTAAAAATAAGAAACGTTAGTTTGTCAGTTTTATATCAGTTAAAACAAAGATACTGCAAACAATACACTGGCACAGGAAACAAACCCGCAATCCTTACTTTCAAGGTTTACTCATAATATGACGATATTTATTTTTATTTAAGAAAACAATCTGACTATCAGATATTAAAAAATCTGAGTTACAAGTAACGTGGCTATATAATACAAAATTGTGTTATCTGGTATCCCCCGTAACTGTACACACACTAGCGTAATGTTGCTTCACTTCTTAATATCATGGCGCGGAGTCCTTCTTTTTTTATTCGCCTGTGGTCACAACATGCACAATATTTGCTTCCGTGGCATCAAGAACACAATAAGTAATATAAAATAAAACAAAAATTATAAAATCAAGATACATGCGAATTTGAAGAGAGAAAAAAAGAAGAAGAACATCAGTCATTTGGCGCCTAACAATCTCGTAATATTATTTTTAAACGCAGGTAAAGAATCTTACAAATACCTACCTCACCACAATCTAGGACTGGCTGGATTGAATAGTGGGTGACGTCTATCCTGTGTCTGCTTTATTCTTTCTACTGAGCTACAGACTGCTCTTCGCATCTCAGGGGAGGGCTTTTCCTACCAGCTGGTTCAGACAACCTATTATAAGTGACAGGACTCATTCAGAGCTATGTCGATCAGCTTTGCGGGTACCGACCGTTCCCATGCAGAGGAGGCATGTTCAGACGCGTATTGTAACTGATAATCTGTGTGTCGCTAGTATCATGTCCATTTTCAAATAACTTTTATCGTTTATCAAACTAATATATCAGTCACTATTGAAATTGATAAATATAAAATTCCACAATCAAATTGTAATCTTGATAGAAATTGTATGCAACTGTAATGTTTGCCATTGGATTTCAAATAGAAGTCGAGTAACAAACGGGACCAGATTTCGATAACGACCCCAATTAGTCCGAAAGCTAGCGAACAAAGATGGATACCGATGGCGTCCTTTATAGCTCGATAGCTTTTACTGAGATTTTTATTGGACTCAATGCATTAAATTTATATGATGAAATGTTTTTCTTTAGTATACAATATATATAAGTCAACTAATGACTTTTTATGGAAGGAACAAAGGAGCATCCCGTATGCTCCGTTGTACGTGATGTTAAGTGATCTCCGCCGCCCACATTCTCTTGCAATATCAGCGAAATCACTGGAGCGTTGCCAGTCTTTAAGGAAGACGTACGCTCTTTTTTTATCGTAGTACTCATGTCGTATCGTCCCGGAAACACCGCACAAGGTAGCTCATTCCACAGCTTTGTAGTACGTGGAAGAAAGTTCCTTGAAAACTAGACTGGTGGTGGGGATGATATCCTAATTTGTAGCGTGTCGTGCAAGGGTAGGATTCGGCGGCTCGTTTCATAAAGAACAATTTACATCTATTTCGAGATACAAAATGGTGGATGTGACTCTTACAATAAAATCAATATGCGTATCATATTCAAGATTTTCAGGAGTGTCAATTACAAATATGGACACCGATTTCGAGATCCAAGGTGTTGGATGTGACTTTAAAACGAAGCCATTGTGAACGTCTGAAAAAGATAACATAATATTCTCTTAGTCATTTTCATCAGAAAAGGTTTGCATTAACAAAAAGTTCAATTTCGTGTTCATTTCTTACAACTCGGACGAAGGTGAACACACAATTTTATTTCAAAAGTCCAACATTATCAGCATCAACACCCTCGAGAATCATGAAAACAACACCCATGATGAAAAAGTTGATAATTTCATGTAACTTGGATTTACATTTTGACAGCACTATAAGTTTGAGCACCCTAAAAAACCATGAAAATAAAACTCATGACGCAAACATTGTAAATGCAGCCGCCATCTTGTATTTATATTTTGACAATAAATCACAAATAAATCAATCTTACTATACTATACTACTTTATAGTTTAAAAAACGATAAATACAGTTTTTTGGAGACGAGTTCAAACAGCCGTATACCACGCAATACGCTGGCATTTTTAAAAAGATCTCAGAAAAAAATAACAACGTGACACTCGTCTCGTCTTGACCGCGAAAACCGCTTAGGGGCATTTCAAACGTTTGTTGGTAGTTTCCATACTGTTATATAATATGTGTAACTAAGGCGTAGATCAAAAAAGGTTAATAGACACACGGACGAGTAAATAAGAAGGACTCCGTGTTACCTTACATAACAGTGAGGCACCAAAACAAGCCGGTAAATGTGTAAATGTTAAGGTTTTACAAGACGCTGCCAAAAAGAGTGTGTGTCACGATGCACCCGTATTACATAAGAAAGTTTTGGGATTGAACTACCACGTTCGTGAGACTCTCCAAAAAGCGAGATATTATTTCAAATATTGGCTATGGTGTCGTTAGCCGTAAACTGGTGCGATTTACGATAAAATGGCGGACAGTCGTATGAATTTTAAAATAAATTGAAGTGGTGCCAAAATAACGAGGACCAGATAAAGATGGATATTCTAGCCTCGCATCAGGCAAATAAAAACTTCGAAACGTCTGAACTATAGATCAAATTTACCTGCGAGCGTTGATAAAGAGCATGAACCAAAACTCATTGCCGACTTATTTTCGCAACACTTCAAAGTGGACCCATTGTCTACTCGTAAAGCAGAATATGCCTCATTGCCTTGTAATGATAATAAATGATAATTGGCATAAATACAGGTTACTTGCCAAAAAACCTCATGAGAACTGTGGTGGTTCCTATCCCTTACAAATAAAACTGGCGATCTCTCCAGTCTCAAAAACTATAGGCCAATTTCGTTAGGTACAATTATAGGAAAAATACTGGAGAGATTCATTTACCCGGATGTAAACCGTATTTTAAAGATTGATGATGCGCAGTTTGGTTTTCGTCCCGGTCTCTCAACGGATTCTGCTATATTTGCTCTCAAATCGACAGTTAGCTACTACACACGTAGGGACACCGCTGTATACGCATGCTTCTTAGATCTGAGCCGAGCTATTGATCTGGTAAACTACCAATTACTATGGCAAAAACTCACCTGGTCGAATGTACCGCAAAAAACTGTAGATCTGTTGAGATACTGGTACGAAAACCAAACAAATTATGTAAAATGGGGCGACGCCATCTCTAATGACTTTAGATTAGAGTGCGGCGTGCGTCAAGGAGGGCTAACCTCTCCGGACCTCTTTAGCCTTTATGTCAATGATCTGACTGTGGAACTTAGGAATGTCGGAGTTGGCTGTCACATAGGGAAAACGTGCATGAATAACTTCAGCTACGCTGACGATATGGTGCTTCTAAGTCCCTCAATCAGAGGCCTCAGGAAACTGCTGGCTATCTGTGAAAAATATGCAGGGCAGCATGGCCTCAAATATAATGTAAAACAAACACAAATGATGGTGTTTCCGGCTAAGAAAGGTCTGGAGAGAATTCCGATGGTCTTTTTAGACGGTGAGTCCATAGATAGGGTGGACCGATTCAGGTACTTGGGGCATATCCTAACTGAGAATTTGTGTGATCGCGAAGATATAGAACGCGAGCGGAGGGCTCTGGCTGTTCTATGCAATATGCTCGCACGCCGGTTTGCACGGTGCAGTCCTGAGGCGAAGCTGACACTGTTTAAAGCATATTGTCAATGCTTCTACACGTGTCAGCTTTGGGTCAACTGCACTAAAACTGCATGAAGCAGCATCAGAGTGCAGTATAATAATGTTTACCGTATTCTGATGAGACTGTCCAAATATTGCAGTGCGTCAGGCATGTTTGCCGACGCCAGAGTCCCCGATTATTTCGCAGTGATAAGATCACGAGTTGCTGCTTTTTGGTCTCGCATTCTCGAATCCGAAAACGAAATTCTCAGTGTATGCTCTAAGCCCCCAGAGAATCCTATACTCCAATACTGGCTTTCGGTGTCACGATATATTAACCGGAAATATTATTATCAGTACATTACCTTTTCTACGAACCCCCCTTTAGGGCAGTTTTAAGTTATTTAACTATTAAGTACTGTGATGTATACAATTTTATTTTTAAGTACATGTTATTCTATTTTATTCAATTTACTGAAATAAATCTGATATAAATGACATATTATTATTCCCACACATACGGCTCGGCCGCCATTATGAGATTTGCCATCGTCTGTGACAGATCAGTTCGCGTCGCAATAAAATATTTAAAAAATGCCGTCGTGCGTTGTGAAAAAGTGTAGAAACAATACTATATAAGTATTTGTGGATATATGATTATTTAAGGGAGAAAAAATTGTGTAACTGGAATACCCCGTAACCGCACACACACTAGCATAGAGGTGCTTCCCTTGCTAATATCACGGCGCGGAGTCCCGCTTTTTTTACTAGTCCGTGAATAGACATTGAGTTATTGAAAAATTGACGCAGGTATAAAAAAGAGTGAATTCGATTTCTAAAAAACAAAAAAGCTGAATATTTTCCAAACGTTTCACAAGACACAACTGCTTTCAACAAATGAAACATTAATATTCTTTATTAGTTTTATGCTAAACCAATAAATAGATTGTGTTTTCAAACATTGTATAAATTGAATAATATCTCTCATTATAAGCCTCGCGTAGTTGCCAGAAAATGCTAATATTAAGCACACTTCTAAGCAATATGTAAAGTCTGGCGGGTGGATAAATATGTTTGTGTTTAATTTCGTCTGCGGGGTATAAATTCATTGCCACAATGCAACGAGTGGGGTTTAAATCTAGAGGGTGCTTTCGTATGTTCTGCGAAAGCGACAGATGATAACTATTGCATGAAATTTGTTTATTGTGTTGAATTGCTGACGTATTTTTATAGTGTGAATAGATTAATTTATTGTAGTATTTATAAACGCAAAAGAACTTCTAACTGACTGTAGTATTGTCTAGGAGGAATCGGCACATGAGTACTGAAAACTATTTAACCCCAATTTTTTTATCCGATCCTCTTCAAATTGCCGTACTGAGGATATAAATGCATGTTACCATGGGGCAACCCCGTGCCATATTGTTTAAACAATTGCAAGGAATTGTGATTAAGCAACCGGACAATTTTCTTTATAAAAATACAAATAAAAAAATCCTATTACTTTTCACGATAAAGAACATATTTTTAGAGATATATTTTTTTAAATAATCGAAAAATCTCAAATTTGGGTACTTTTGTCCCATGAAAAAAAATATATAAATAATAATATTTTTTTTATACAATAGTTTTATATTCTTAATAGATATTTAAAAAAAACATTCGTCGCTTACCTTTAAATACAACTATAAACTTTATTAATATTGCTTAGGAGAGCAATGTTATTAATAATTTAACTGTCTACAATTTGTTTCTAACAATTGTTTTTCTGGAATCAATTTCACAAAAGTTATTTATTTAAGAATTAATCGGAACATGTAATTAAAATTACTTGTTTTCATTATATAATTTTATTATATTCAACGTCATGCGCATGACTTTAGAATATATTAAGATATACTCGCGGCATATTATATAAGACAATCTCTACTTCAACGATGATCCAAATTACAATGGGGCCCCCATATTGAAGGATTGGCGAACAGACTTAGTTCTGCAGCATACGCGGTTAAAAAGATTAGACAATTAACTGACATAGATACAGCGCGACTTGTATACTTTAGTTACTTCCATAGTATTCTGTCGTATGGTATATTGCTGTAGGGCAGCGCTGCCCATATTAATACAATACTTGTGCTGCAGAAGAGGGCTATTCGCGCTATTTATAACCTAGGCCCTAAGGAATCATTGAGAGCAAAATTCAAAGAAATTAACATCTTGACTGTTGCTTCTCAATATATTCTTGATAATGTAATGTATGTTCATAGTGAATATGCATAAGTGAATTTGCGAGTAACTGTCACAACCATAATGTTAACACAGACATAAGCTTATAATGCCTACTACTCGGCTAAGTCGAGTTAGCAAGTCTTTTGTGGGGCGATGTATATGCTTTTACAACAGGATCCCAGAAAATGTTCAAAACAAAAGTATTACGTTATTCAAAAGAATTGTTAAAAAACGTTTGTGGGGTAAAGGCTACTATAACATAAATACCACAGATTGGGAATGGAGCGACCGCCCTCAGGCTATTAAGTAATAAGTTTAATTGTACAATGTGACTTTGTAAACGTCACTTTAATTGCAACATAACATATTTTTGATGAAAAAAAACCCGCTGAATGCGCCCATTCTTCTCAGGCCTGAGGCATTAATTTTGGAATGGGTGGTAGTTTTTTGACTTTCAATAAGTGATGTCACATCCTATTTTGAATAAAAATATTTTAATTTGAATTTGATGATCGTACACAGTGTATTGCTACCTGTCTCATTTTCTCCCACGTTAAATCTTATGAATTCCTATGTCTGTGTCTTTTTAGTGTAGCTTTAAATAATTTTTAAACATGAGAACGCGTAAATGTATTCTATCTCATTCTCTCGCCGACTGAATCCTATAAATGTATCTGTTTGTGTCTCTATCGTCTCGCTTTTTCGTTTCATCCAGTTTCAAATCACAACATTCTATAAAAGTTTCACTTCAAAAATGATTGATAATTAATGAATGAAAGAATATTAAAAATACTGTTATCGTCAACACGTATATGTTAACAGTTTCGCGAGGGAAGTGAGATAGATATAAGAGTTTTTACCGCCTTGGAAACAAAGTATTATTATATATATTTATTATCACAATTATGACAATATATACATTGATTTGCCAAACAAAACGCGTAAATTGTATGAATGTCGTCAATGACATGATGCAATCAAAATAATTTCGTTGGACTGTGTTGATAAACAATCCAAGGCTTATAGTTAGATGAAAATAAGAACGATTTATGACGTCCTAGTGGCTACTTATCGGATGTTTAGGTTCTGTTAATTTTCAATAATAAGATAATCACACTAATTTTAAAACTGAACTAAATGATAATACTTGTGCAAATGACTAATACTTTTACTGCATTTGTTTGAAATTGTGTGAAAGTTTTCTTATTATTAATAAAATTTAATTTACTCATGGGCTATATTCCGGAAGTCAGGTGTGGTTTCAAGTATTTGTAAGCGCTTTTAGAAGTTCAATTTTACATTTACCATTACATAGAAGCAGCAGTAGCACTAATACGACTTAGTAACCTTTGAGTTTCTCACACCTTGGCTGGCCACTATGGTCGATGGGCGATTCCCCTCTCTTAGGGCTATATTCCACCGGGACACCATGGCGGCGCAACCAGTCGCCGCTAGAAACAAAATATATGCAGCTCTATAGAGAGTTATTTACCTGTTGTCCGATTGCACAACCAATTTGGTGGCGCGACCAGCTCGGACGCCTGCACAGGATGTTACTTACTGGTTGCGCCGCCACGTTGTTCGCGCCACTAATTACTATAGACGTGTATCGTTTCTCACTCACTCGGCCGCCACGTACTTAGATACAGCAGTAGTGCTATCTCTTCTAGGTACTCACCGACATAGCCCAAATGATTGCGAAACTGAAGTGGCAGTGGGCAGGGCCCATAGTTCGACGGACATATGGCCATTTGGGCAGTAAAGTCCTCGAATTGCGACCACGTACCGGAAGACGCAGTGTTGGTAGGCCCCCCACAAGATGGACCAACGATCTGGTCAAGATCGCCGGAATGCGTTGGATGAGGGCAGCGCAGGACCGATCGTCGTGGAAATCTTTGGGGGAAGGTTTTGTCCTGCTGTGGTCGTCTTCCGGCTGATGATAATGATGATGATGTTACGACACTTCATATTATGTTTGGTAGGCAAATCCACAAAAGGTATGCATTCCGCCGATGGGCTTTTTATTTCAGGTTCATTGTAATAAACACAGGTTTCGCCATCGGGGACATTATAATATTCTTACATCATTTCACGCACAACTCTACACGTAGTCGGTTCCAATCATCCGTTAAATCATGCGGTACCTATCCATCGAGTGGAAAGTTTCTGAATCTGTAGTCATTACCTGTATAGTTGCATTCAAATTGACGAGGAGCTTTTAATTTTGTTTTATTTTATTATTTGTTATGACTACGATTTTGTTCTAATTTGTAATTACTTTTTATGATCTGTATGTTTTGTTCTAGATTTTAAGTTTAGTAGTAACTGTTTTTTATGTTAAATAGTAAAGTCAATTTCGTTCAGGCGAGGTGTCCCCCTTGAAGTCATATGTTACGCGGGGGTCACAGAAGATCAGCGCTGCATCACATTTGTGTTGCAACACATGCTGAGTGGCTCCTTTTTTAAGCACCACACGTTTTTATGTATATATTTTTTGTTATTTGTGTGTGTGTGTTTATAAATTAATATTTTTCTTCTTTCTTTCTAGTTTGTAGGTCCACTATGTAATCCTCGGCACTTTAATGTTCTTATTCCGATATGGTAGGTACATTTTGTGCACCCGTGGACACCAAAAGTGATGCAAAAGATTCAGTGCTCCTCATTATCACCGGCGCACCCACGCCCCCTACGTGCGTAATAGATTATTTAGCTTTCATGTCATTGTTGAATAATATGTATATATAATATATCATTATGTAATTCAAAGTTAAAAGAGTCATGTTTTGACATCTTAAAACTTAGCCATTAAGAGCTTGTTCCTGATTGGCTGTTCAAGTAAGGCGTGCCAACCTAAGTCTACCAAGGTTTCATTGGTGCAACACAGTGGTGATTAGTCATATTTAGCTTGTAGCTGCTGCACCGAACGGACACGTCAGTGTAGATAGTTAGTAATACTTATAATAATTATTCATTATTTTCTGTTCTGATATATTTATCCCTTCAAATATCTATTAATAATCTAATAGCGTCACCCCTTGTGAATATTATTTTTTTTATGAAAACAAGGGACGAGACGAACAGGACGTTCAGCTGATGGTAATTGAAACGCCCTGGCCATTACAATGCAGTGCCGCTCAGGATTCATGAAATACCCCAAAAATTCTGAGCGGCACTACAACTGTGCTCGTCACCTTGAGATGTAAGATGTTGTCTTATTTGCCCAGAAATTTCACTAGCTACGGCGCCCTTCAGACCGAAACACAGTAATGCTTGCGCATTTCTGCTTCACGGCAGAAATTGGTGCCGTTGTGGTACCCATAAGCTAGCCGGCAAAGGAGCCTCCCACTGGTAAAAATGAGGCTAGTAAGTGTTATTTTAGTATTTTAACATAAGTACAATTTATTTAAGATTCCTCGACTAGTTGGATGTATATTGTAGATAGATTGTACTGTTTAATACATTGTTGTATGAATTAAAAGATGGGCTGGGAGTTTCTTATTATTCTCCCCATGTCAGCAATCCGCAGTGTGATACTCCACACTCCACTCACCCTGATGAGTCTCCAAATGATCTGAAACTACTGTCTTGTTGATACCTACACTGACAAAACATGAGTAAAGCCGATTTAAAAAGACAAAACGAAGAAAATCTTGCTGCATCCACCCCTGATTGAGCCTAGGTCTGGTTGATCAAGAAGCTCCAGTTGATCCTATCTGGCAACATGCTTATGTGCGAAACCATTCATTTTTTAAGGTGGTGACTCGAGCAAGACGTCACCTTATAGTATATGATACGCTTTGCCCATTATTTATTCAAACAAAACAAATATTAGAACTGTATTAACAATACTATAAGTTTATTATATTAAAACTATCATTTCGGGGAAGTATACCACGAGTACTGGCAGCATTTTGGAGTTGCACAGCTCGGCTGATCCATTGACCTAATTAACTGCCAGCGCTTGGGTTTCCAGTAGCTCTATTGAGACGGGTTGATAGTAGTTTGTACATTCTCCGCGCCTCTGAGACCCACGGGCCAAATCGCTCACAAACACCAAACGACACAAAGGTGGTAAGAATCATTGAGACCGACATATTTGCGACGTTTGCTGTCTTCGGTAGTCGAAGCGGAAGCCCCAGCACCAACTGACATAACATGGACATGAGAAGAAGCCGTCGCAAGTTGCGTCCTACACCAGCGTCGTTCCCCGTACAAAAGCCACCAGGGTCATACCATCAGGAAATATAAATTTATACTCACCTAGCCCCTTATATGGTATTTGTATCAGCTGTTAATCTGAATTCAGAATTGCACAATAATCCCAATATGTACATATTCAATAATTCAATACACCCAGTGCTCTGTGAACGGCTGCATTACTTGGCGTTGCGTAGAGACGTCGCTTCATTGTGTGTCTTCTACCGCATTTATCACGGGGAGTGTTCCGAAGAGCTGTTTAACCTGATTCCTGCCGCCGAATTCCACCTTCGCACGACACGCCACAAGTTAGGATATCATCCCCACCATCTGGATGTGTGGCGGTCCTCCACAGTGCGGTTCTCAAGGAGCTTTCTTCCTCGTCCTACAAAGCTGTGGAATGAGCTTCCTTGTGCGGTGTTTCCGGGACGATACGACATGGGTACCTTCAAAAAAAGCGCATACACCTTCCTTAAAGGCCGGCAACGCTCTTGTGATTCCTCTGGTGTTGCAAGAGAATGTGGGCGGCGGTGATCACTTAACACCAGGTGACCCGTACGCTCGTTTGTCCTCCTATTCCAAAATATAAAAATATGCAAAACCTGCTTTTCAGCTCACCATATCTATTCGAAGATACTATTTTAATACCATTAGTCACTTCAACCGAAAGTCGTCCACTGCTGGATAAAGGCCTCCCCCATTTCTTTTGAAAAGGTTTTTAGGTAATTGTATAATCTATGATATGATAATAATAATAATAATTTTCATCATTTTGTATTTGGTTATATCTCGCTCCCTCAAGAATTTCCACGGTAAAATGTTCCCTAGATATAATTGATATGTACCCAGACAACGTCTGTTAATTTTCACAATATTAAATAGGTTAACAATGTCCTGTTCACGTTTGTATAACGTCTGCCATTCTGAAATTTTGTGGACTGGCCATTTGTGGTACAATTATTTAAATTACGATGTTTGAAAATGGAACACTTCAAACATTTTGTTTGAGTGATTTTCATTTGTTTTATACTGTGGAATTACTTTAATTGACAACTGGAGATGAAGTTCCTCTGGTAGCTCTGTGTATTCCTGATTCAGTGATGATCTCCATTTTGACTGTCGTGAAAGTCCATTTAATGATACAATACGACAATTAATTGAAACTGTTAAATCACATTACAATATGTCAGCAAATTCGCACTGTTTTTAGTATTGTACATGCAAAATATTTTGCATTTCACTCATACAATCACATCATACTCATTCTACCAGTGGGAGGCCCCTTTGCACAGGATGCCGGCTAGATTATGGGTACTACAACGGCACCCATTTCTGCCGTGAAGCAGTAATGCATTTCTGTGTTTCGGTCTGAAGGGCGTCGTAACTAGTGAAATTTCTGGGCAAATGAGACAACATCTTATGCCTCAAGGTGACGAGCGCAGTTGTAGTGCTGCTCAGAATTTTTGGGGTATTTTAAGAATCCTGAGCGGCACTGCAATGTAATGGGCAGGGCGTATCAATTACCATCAGCTGAAAGTCCTGCTCGTCTCGTCCTTTGTTTTCATAAAAAAAAATCACAAGGGGCGTTACCGTGGCCCTATCGGTGTGAAAGAGATGAGTTGCAGATTGAGCAAGTGAATAGACACTGACGCTGAACTTCGATTGTCTTTAATTTAATATTTTTATTGTTCACTTTCGCTCCAGACTTGTACTAAGTAACACATATTCTAATATTATTGTAATTAGTGATTTGTGTAATAAATAATAATTTTTAAAAAACCTTTTAAGATCGTCCGAACATAACTGGGGTGACACTATAAGATTATTAATAGATATTTGAAGGGATAAATATATCACAACAGAAAACAATGAATAATTATTATAAGTATTACTAACTATCTACACCGACGTGTCCGTTCGGTGCAACAGCTACGAGCTAAATGTGACTAATCACCACTGTGCTGCACCAACGAAACTTTAGTAGACTTAGGTTGGCACTCCTAGCTTGAACAGCCAATCAGAAACAAGTTCCTAATGGCTGTATCGGCTTTAAAATACAAATAAGCTACTTTTTAGTTTGACGATATCAAAACATAACTCTTTCAACTTTGAATTACTTACATTAGGTTTTATTCAGTGTTATTTATTTCTTTATTATTATTAAATAATTATATGATAGCTTAGTAATAATTTAACACAGTACAGTTACAGTATTATTTCCTACAGCCATGTTACCGGTGGGACAGAATACCGGGTTTATTTCAAGTTTTCCTTCTCTAAGTTATGTTACGGACGTCGAAATACCTTAGTTGGCTTTTATGACACCGGAGTAAAAGAGTGAGGGAGGTCTATTCTACTCTGCCGAATACTCAACGGCAAAGTTTTAAAGATTTGATTATATTTTGGTAATAGAATATTTGTTAGGCCTTAATAAATAAATAACTTATACCTAGTGTACGTAACCTACCTTGTAAAATTTAATATTCGGCCACAAATATGGTCACCTTTTTGCTCTAAATAGTGATCTTCGTAGTTATAATACTAGAAATAAGTGATTGCTTGTAACTAATTCTATTGGGCTTCGTAAGATAGATAATAGCTTTTAGGGTTAATGTATACACTTTTATAATAAAGTTCCAGTCACTGTTCAGGCATTACCTAAAAATTAATTCAAATGTTTTTTTTTGAAATGGCTGTGTCGTAAATCCAACTACTCCACAGCTGAATATCAAAATGACTAAAGGGACTAGTTTATAGCAATAACAACGACAGTACAATATTGTATATTTTATTGAATTAAAAAAATGCTGGAAGAGTTATTGGCGCCGTTTCTTGTCTCTCAGAGCACCATTACTTTCCAAAGCGGTGGTAGTACCTACTTGAAATGACATCAATAAGAATTCTAAAGGAATCATTTTTCAGTGAGATCCTTACAGTCTTTAATATCACGAAAATATATATCACCCGTAGAATGTTGAAATTTAGTAAATTCGCTTAAAATGTAATATTCAGTGTTGGTTGAGAGAACGTAAAACAAAACTCCTGCCAGCGGACCAGAGTATGCAGTACACGAACGGCGCGATCCAAGAGAATATAAATTGCAATATTTAGATGCAACTGTTTTCTCTTAATTAATTACTTATTGCATGTCGCCGTTTGGTCTCGACATCTGCGAGTATAAAACAAACTATTGTTTTTGTGTTTTGACTGTTATTAAATGCAAAGATAATATTGCGTTATTATATTTGAAGTTTCACTTTTTTTGGCCAAATTTCTAAAAATTAAGGATCAATATATATGCAGATATAAATATGAGTCTCCTCGTATAACATTCGTCGACCAAATTGACGGACTGGAGCCCTATTACGAAAATCGAAGTACGAAGTTTCGGTTGACGGATCGCACATTTTCCTATTACGAAAGTGTTTCGGATCCGAAAATCGAAAAGAAGTTCGCGATAAGACATTGTGTTTTTCGTTTACCTTATCCTCAAATTCACTTATGTCTATTCCGAAACGAAATCCGTCTGCACGATTCGGAGCCGAAGTACTTTCGTAATGGGATTTAATTTGAAGTTCGTCGTTCTTTCGTTTCGGACCGAAACTTCGGCTGACGAATTTGGTAATAGACCTGGACGTTTTAAAAATTTTATGAAAATTGTTGGACCCGTTTCCGAGATTCAGATTATGTATATACATACAAGAATTGCTCGTTTAAACATAT
This sequence comes from Leptidea juvernica, assembly GCA_949711755.1. Lineage (NCBI taxonomy): Eukaryota > Metazoa > Arthropoda > Insecta > Lepidoptera > Pieridae > Leptidea > Leptidea juvernica. The sequence goes on along the minus strand of CATIXQ010000003.1, from coordinate 4,798,239 downwards.
AATTTATTATTATTATAGTCATATATATAGTTATACCTGCCATGGCCTTGGCACTAGTAAATAACGTAAAAATATTTTATTGTAAGAGATAAATTTAATAAAATAAAAAAGAAACTTTAAAACATAATTATTTAAAATTTATATAAAAGTATTTTAAAGAAAAAAGAAAGAAAATTTATTGAATTAGGCGTTACTTTGCGGAAATCCATAATTATACAAATGCTAGATTTTGGCGAGACAACACGTCCTGAGTATGCCTCGTGTAGAGGCGAAACACGTGTCGAATTGTTTTAAAAACAAATATTGGCGGAATTACTAAAGAAAACTTAAATCATTTGTATGAAAAAAGAAAGGTCAAACCAGCACTTAGATATTGTATATATCTCGAGCATAGTCTCTAAGAAATATAAAAACTCAGTCAAAAAAACATCAAAAGCTCATTAGTTCCCATTTCATGTCGAAACGACACTACGGAAGCTGTATAACTAATGTACGGTAATAAACACAGAGGAGTACTGTCGTGTTTCTTTTTATAACTTCGCTTTTCCATCCATTTTGTTGTACCAACGTGTTACAACAAATGGGAATGTTATAGACATTTTATTTTTCATAAAACTTTGAGTTTTAACAATGACATTTCGTTGTGTATCCAATTTACTGGTGAATTTTCCAAAAATCATTACTGTTGCATTAATGTTGCATTGTATCGATTGAAATAATTAATTTATAGGTGCTAGTGGTCGTCCAGTGGTCGAAATTCGACCATAATTCATTTAATTTTTAAGTTTGAACTAATTAAGGGTTTATTTGTCAAATAATTTAATTCTGTAATGTATTCCGATTCATCAATCAAGCAGTAGCGTGTGTTATATTTATATTAATTAATTTAATGTATTTATACGGTATTTAATGAAATAACTTTATGCACTATTTATCCAATACTTAACTGTAAAAAAAAGTACAAAGTTTTCGCTTTTCGTATTTATATAATATAGATAGATAGATTTCAGATTTAATAATTTGTAAAATAGAATAAATCGATTGAAAAGACTTGATGTAAGTTGGTCTGTATACGGTTGAAATTTTGTCTTCTGATAGCCACAAGAACTAATTGACTACTATTTCTTGCATTGCATTTCAATTGTCATTAATAAATTTTATATAAAATTATATATAATAGGTGCCGACTGAAAATTAGTGTTGTAATTGGGGTTATTCTAAACTCAATTACAAAAATGGCTGATACCCCGGAACTTCGTCCGTGTACACACAGGATTGATGACGTAGTAGTGACATTTAAATTATTATTTTTTTAATAAAAGAACACACACCACGTCCCGTCACTTTTTGTGAATAATGATGTATTCTGCAAAGTCGTAGTATATTTCATTCTATCATCAATACTTTTCGCAGTGCACGGGAAGTAAAGAATATTTTAGGTAATATTTTTACACCTTACATTACATAGGTGGAGTTTTTTAGTAAGGATCCCTAATTCTTTGAAAATATAATATATGCCTGTATCTGTCTCAGTGATAGTGTAGCTTACCAACAGTAAAAGAATTTGTTAATACTTACTATCGCGTAGCACTAATAATAAGGTCAATAAATATTGTAATTGATAGAAATTTAGTCCACGATTATAATGCTAATACTCTTAATACAATGCAAAGCACCGTTCTAGAGAAAAAGGCATTATAACCTAACCTCAAATTATGAAATTTTTATGGGTTGGGACATTTTTATTGGAAGAAAAGAAAGGGAAACGCCTACAATCGTTTCTGGCACTCGATGGCCGCTACCGCGGCACGCTACGCTCGGCTCGTGCATTGTTTTTTAACATAACCTAACCAATTCTCTATTCAACATTCACGCAACTGCGATAGAAACGATTATAGGAAAACGGAATCTATATATATAAAAGAGAATGTATGTTTGTATGTTCCCAAATAACTCCTAAAATATTCGACCGAAATCAATGAAATCTTTTGAAATAGATTCGTTGAAGCTCAAGGAAGGTTTACATATATAGTTTGTCGTGTCACGATTCCACCCACGCACTCACCCACGCATTTACATTTATCCCTAGAAACGTTCGACCAAAAATAATTTATGTGGCAAAACAACGTTTGCTGGGTCAGCTAGTAAACCATAAAGGAAATAAAAGAAAAATAATTATTGTTTTTTTTACTGGCATTACAACTCTTGGCCGTCTAGTCTGTCCCAGACTATTTTTCACGTTTCATTTTACTGTTTTTCATGTACAATTGACAGTTAATAGCAAGTTTTTAGCCTCTCGAAGCCATGCTAGCGCTCATGTACCGTTTTATTAACGTGATTTACCCGTTTTAGGTTAGAACTGTTTTTCATTATTCTATCTGTAATAAGAGTGGTATTATTATAATCGCGGACTAAAGCTCCATCAACTACAATATTTTTTACCTCATAATTCGTGCTACGGGATACTTAGTCTTTAATATATACTTAGTCTTAAATGTATAGTATTAAAAATATATTAGACATTATGAGATATGAATAACTACTTACTTTACCCTTACTATATTTATAACAATAATATATAAGATTACTAATTCTTCCTCCTTCGTCAATTGCGAGGAAAGCTTCTGTCGTCTAAAGAATTCCACTACAATTAATTACCAGTAATGGCTTCGTCAGTCCTTTGTTTTAAGAACATTTCTCTGGCCGAAGTCTTTCATGATTTAATTGAATGCCCCGATAACATTTTTGTGGTTCAGCCTAAATTATAATAAATTATGCCGTTGTGAATTCTCTGACATGAATCGACCTTTGTTTTTAAGTTTTAATTGTGTTTGGTTTATAAGTTTTCTTATTTTTGGAGAAACGATCAAATAATTGTAGGTAGGTAGATAGATGAAAAATCGGTGGGAGGCTCCTTTGCACAGGGTTCCGGTTAGATTATGGGTACCACAACGGCGCCTATTTCTGCCGTGAAGCAGTAATGTGTAAGCATTATTGTGCTTCGGTCTGAAGGGCGCCGTAGCATGTGAAATTACTGGGTAAACGAGACTTTACATCTTATATCCCAAGGCGATTGACGCAATTGTGGTGCCGATCAGAATTTTTGGGATTTTCAAGAATTCTGACCGGCACTGCATTATAATGGGCACCGCGTATCAATTACGATCAGCTGAACGTCCTGCTCGTCTCGTCCCTTATTTTCATTAAAAAAAAACTCTCAACAAGAGTTTCAGTTAACAAGTTTAATACTATTAAAATAAATTGGTAAAATTATTGATATTATATTTATCGGAGATTTTACGAGCTTACTTGCCAATGGCAATGACCACATTCCTTCTTCCAGCATAATATATTTTATTTTTTAATTATTTATGTATATGAGTTAATTTATTTTTTGTAAATATAAATTTATTTAAGCTTTCTTAGAAAGAGCCTCTGCATTTATGTGAAAAGGGTCGAATCTGTGTCATTAATCACTTCAGATGAAAGAAGTCTATTGGATCGGTTCTGCGCTGCTCTGATCTGACCTATTCCAGCGATCTTGATCAGATCATCAATCCATCCTACAAAGGGCCTACCAACACTGCGTCTTCCGGTACGTGGTCGCCATTTGAGGATTTTACTGCCGCAACGGCCATCTATCCGTCGAGCTATTTTTGCAATCATCCGGGATATATCGGTGAATTTGGTGGTAGAGGGTATAGGTGATTGTGGTAAGAGTATCAAAGACACTAAAGCGTCATTAATATAGTCAGAATATTAATGAAAAATTGATTGAAATAGATTTCTAGCGTGGTGCGTGAAACAGAGAGTTTTTTGGTTTGGCTATTTGTTTCGATATTAGTGATCTGTGAACGACTCGATTACTTGGCGTGGCGTAGAGGCTTCATTGTGTGTCTCCTACCGCATTTTTCTTCCTGATTCCTGCTGCCAAACTCTACTTTCGCATGACACGCCACAAATTAGGTCCCCACCATTAAGATGTGTGCGGTGTTTCCGGGTCGATACATGGGACCTTCAAAAAAAGCGCGTACACCTTATTACAGGCCGGAAACGCTCCTGTGTTTCCTCTGGTGTTGCAAGAGACTGTCGACAGCGGTGATCACTTAAAAACAGGTGACCCGTAGCTCGTTTTTCCTCTCTATCAATAAAAAGTATATATAATGAAGAAAGTGAGATTAATCTTATCAGGGGTATTGTGGTTCTCAGCTTTGAGTCATGTCTGCAAAGTATATCCTCATAGGAACTGCCAATTTTTTCCCTCAGTCAAAAACGAATATATTTTATATGTGAAATTCAATAAAGATTTACATACAGTTTAGTTTTTCCGCAAATAATTATAATGAAGCCTTTATTCGATCCAATGTCTTTCGTACACATTTTTTTCTAAGATACTTAAGATAAAATTAATCTACCTCAAATTCAAAATTGGATACCACTTGGGTGTTGACCTCTTATTATTCCTCCTTCAAATCATTTTTTTCACCTTTATCTACTACTACCTACTCATTAGCTCACCTATTTGGATTGCCAGTATCACTATTTAATGGCCCGTTTCAGGTTGTGGTTTCTTTTGTCAATCTATCGCCCGGTAGATGGCTTCAATTATGTATTTCTAATTGCTGTTTCAGTTCCAAACCATCGATTTATTTTAATTTATGATTCACTGTTCTAATTTTGCATCAAGATGGAGAATATCTTATTATATATAAATTACGTGACACGTTGTTTGTCCGCGATGGACTCCTAAACTAATGAACGGATTTTAATGGGGATTACTTCAAGGAGCGCAGCTTAGTCCAATTTGAGAGATAGGATAGTTTTTATTTCGATTTGGGACCCATAATTATTTTTATTTCCAATATTTGATGTGTATGGACATATGTTCTATGAGAGAATTTATTGACGCACGGTGTGACAGTTCTGCTGTGAAATAATTTCATTATAGTAACCAACAGGGAGCAATGGCGTTCTATACATAATATAGAACGTGATAAGTTACTGACAGGGAGCATATTTTACAAAATAATTCTTGGTGTTATGAAATTTTACTGACAAATTCATAAAAAACCGTATGTTATTTATTATGCACAGAACAACATATGATATTATGTAAGTCAATTATATGTTCGGTGATATTATAATGGTAAGGTCCAATTTCATTTTTTACAACCTTAAATTCATATAATCCTTACTTTTCATGAAGTAATTTTTTATTATTTAAACACGACTCATATATTAGATGCTGCACCTTACATACTAATTTGATATGTATATTACAGCTATTGTAAAATACTCTATTTGATTGAAAAGAGTGGTCGTTGAGTTTCTTGTATGTTCCTCTCACGAGCTCAACTTTTCACACACATATGGATACATATTGAAGTTAGATGAATTGAATTCATCTAACTTCAAATCATGGGAGGTGCTCAAAGTTTGTTTTTTTTAATGTATAGAACTCCTAATTGTATGGAACCAACTTTTTATTTTATTTTTTTATTTAAAAGTATAAATTTTCAGTTTGGTAGCATTATAACAAGATACAGTTCTGGTGATAATACACCGTTCATGTTTAATCTTAAAAGTAATAACAACAAAATTTCGCCTTCAAATGTAAAATTTTTTTTCTTACTACCAACCAGGTGAAGAATTTGTTTTGAAGTGATATATATATTCATATACCTGTAGTTTTACATTTATAGGATGAATATATTCGTCAAAATATAAATATAAAATTAAAAATATTCTGTTGTTCTTAATTTTCAACGTCGCCAACACTAAAACGCGATCTAGAATACAAAAGTTTGAGGAAAATTCAAGTTGGAGAAGAAAACACATTTCAGTAGAGTACAGCTCTTTCCTAGAGTTTTCTTATAAAATCTCCTTCAAATCAAGGTATAAAAAGAATCGTTAAATGCTAGCTTAACTCGAAATTAGAACCATTTGAATCCGCTTAAAACTTTCTAAAACTTCTATGTTCGCTCGAGGGCGTTACCGGTGCAAATTTAAAGTACAATATGTATTAGTACCGTCGCAAACCGTCAGCCTAGTGAGCATGAGAAATCCATTACTGCCTTTATGTGACATATTCAGGTTTTCACACAGCATCCGAGCTCGGAGATACTCAGATAACTCGTTATTTTATTTAAATCAGACACGGACGGGGGTGATTCGATGTC
>CATIXQ010000003.1:4671789-4752060 GCA_949711755.1 Leptidea juvernica | reverse complement strand
GGACCCAGTGCTCTGTGAACGGCTGGATCACTTGGCGTTGCGTAGAGACGTCGCTTCATTGTGTGTCTTCTACCGCATTTATCACGGGTAGTGTGCCACCGAATTCTACCTTCGCACGACACGCCACAAGTTAGGATATCATCCTCACCATCTGGGGGTCCTCCACAGTACGGTTTTCAAGGAGATTTCTTCCACGTACTACAAAGCTGTGGAATGAGCTTCCTTGTGCGGTGTTTCCGGGACGATACGACATGGGTACCTTCAAAAAAAGCGCGTACACCTTCCTTAAAGGCCGGCAACGCTCCTGTGGTTACTCTGGTGTTGCAAGAGATTGTTGGCGGCGGTGATCACTTAATAAAGATTGATTTAAAAGAGTGGCAATGAGTTTCTTGCTACTTCTTCTCAGTAAAGCTCAACCTTTTCCAAACTGGTAGTACATAGTTAATAGTATAATTAAAAAAAATTGTGAGCGTCATTTATTAGATTTAAGTAAATAAATTGGATTGATTTATATATCGCCTTGGAAACAACATACATAGAAGCTAATTCCATAGTTTGGTCAGACATCCAGATAGTGAGGATGATATCCCAGTTTGTCGTGTGAAGATGGAATTTGGCGAATTATAAAAAGAAGGTCTAAAAAATATCTATTGCTTCTTAGTTAACTTGACATTTGGTAACTTTAAACAGATCTTACATATTATACTGTGACGCAACACCAGAAGGCCGTTAACGCTCTTGTGAATTATTTAGTCTTAAACAGAACATTGATAATATAATATTGACACATATTTACACAAATTATCTTCCCTAGACTAGGCATATCCCGTACTATGGGTGCGAGACAACGATATATTTAATACGAAATATGTCGGTCTCAGTGAGTCTTGCAACTTTGTGCCACTTTTTGTTGAGACACTTGGCCCGTGGGGCCCAGAGGCGCGGAGAATGTACGAAGTAATATCTTTTCGCCTCAATAGGGTTACTGGCAACCCAAGCGCTGGCAGCTATTTCGGTCAACGGAGTATTCTTTGTACGCTTCCCCGTAATGATAGTTTTAATTTAATGTAATCATAGTATTGTAAGTCTTGTATATAAAATTCTGGTGTCCCGGTGTTTGTTACCAAACTCTTCCGAAATGACTAAACAAATTGGTTTAAAAAATTGTGTGTATATCGGGTAGGTCTGAAAATCGGCCAACATCTATTTTTCATACCCCTAAATGATAAGGGTCACTGTGAATATTTTCTTTAATTTAAAAAAAAATATATATATTTTATTACGATTAGTGTGTATTTATAAGAATCCTGAGCGGCACACTTTTGTTATGGGCAGGGCGTATCACTTACCACCAGCTGAACGTCCTGCTTATCTCGTCCCTTATTGTCATGATAAAAATATCTGAGGAAAGGTAATGACCTATCCCAAGACGCCACTACGAGCAATGCCATGATTCCCTTCAAAGAGATCAGAATTACATTTTTTTTCTTAGGGACAACAAACAGTTCACACAATACATTTTACAATTTCAAAGTACAGTAGATATTTAATTAATTTCTAGTGAGAACCCACACCGTTGTCCACAGGTCAATTTTATTGTTACTCAAATCTAATACATGATGAATAAAAATGATTAACATTAATTAAAGTAATATGTACAGACAGAAAGTGGAATGAAATACAAAATAAGACGTCTTAGAACTAAATTATTTACAAAATTACATTACTTTTAAACAAAAGAGATACCTAATGAGATTTAACATAAAAAAATATTAATCCTGTTCACTTAAAATGTCATTTACTTGTTTTTTAAATTTTGTTTTTGTTGAAAAGAAAACTTACTTTAAAAACAAAGTTTTATTTTTATTTTATTTAATACATTCAAATACCTCAAAGTTAAGGCCACAAATTGAAACAAATAAATATTTCCAATCTTCGTGAATTTCTTCAAAACAAAGTTACACAACAAATATGTTAGAAAGTATTCGGATATTTCCAAAATATATACGCGTATGTGGATTCGAATGCGGAGCGAAATTCGTGTGGGACATATGTCGAAAGTTCTGTTTGAAAACTCCCTCTTATTGGAGAATCTTGTTTCTTACAACCTGCTCATTCCATGGCTGATGCTTTACATGAATTGGATATAAAAGAATACAAAAACTGGTGAATGGTGTGTATTAATCCTAGAAGTGAAGGTTTTCACTTTAAAAACATAACATATAGTTTAGATTTACAAGAGCGACATCTCAAGTCAATTTCCTAATATGCGGGTATTGGGGTAGAGCAGGTTATCAACTTTAAAGTAGATCCTGTAGATGAAGCCACAACCTGAGACTTGAACAAAGCAAACAAGATTTTATACCGATGCGTTACTCGAACAGTTGGCTCAGTTGGTTAGAGCACCGGCACGGAACGCCGGAGTTCCTGGATTCGAGTCCCGCATCGTTCATAAAATTTAGTTTTGCAATTTTTGTTTGTGAATTTATCCTAGAAATGAGGGTTACCACTTTAAAAACATAACATCGATGAATAGATCTGGTATTGGAATCTATGAGTAATTGAGAGAACTCTTCAAAACTTATGGGTTATGACGACCCATATAGCCGAATGGTTAGTGACCCTGACTACGAAGCTAGAGGTCCCGAGTTCGAATCCCGGTAAGTGCAATTATTTATATTAAGATGAATATCGATTTTTGTTTCCGAGTCGTGGATGTTTACCTATATGTCTGATATGATAATCCATAATTATCGGAATTAACACTAAAGAAAACTAAAATCATTTGGATAAGATAATTTGTGTCAAAGTATGTCAATATTATTATTATTATTATTCGAAAACTACAAAAGTGAGGAAGCTAAGTCATATCTCCGCCGTTGTGAATATTTTAAGGGTTGTGTACCTCATAAAGTAAAAAAGGAATCCTTTTAGGATGAACTTGTTGTCCGTCTGTACGTCTGTCTGTCAAGACCGTTGTTTATCTATGGAACACATGGATGTATTGAAATTAAAACGATATACTTAAGTCTACAGTCTCTTGAAGTTTTGCAAAAAGCAAACTTCTAAGTTATCGTAAAAAAAAGATACGGCTGTTTATGGCCCAAAAACGTATATTTGGACATTCTCAAGGGAATCAAAATTTATAGGGTATTTCCTAGAACTATAAAATTTTGCAAGTAATGAATACCACAAAGTAATACCGTCTTACTACAAGTATAAGGAAAAGTATGAAAACTATACATTTCTAATTAAATCATCTATTAAATCAAAAAGAAGATACATTTATTTATTTGCAGGAAAGGAGATAGAATAGAATGAAAGATAGAGAGGAAGATAGAAATACATAACCATCTCATCCTCAAGCAATCGATATTAAACGATAAAAAATGATTGTGTGGTTTTATGAAACCACGGTAAAAGTGAAACTTTTTTCCACATTATAGACATTTAACTAAAATTTTTTGGAATATCTATCATTTCATCAGATCACTGACAAACATCATTTACATTAAACACTGACAAAAACAAACAAAATAGCGTGGAGCACTGGCACAAATGAGTAATAGTCTATACACTACACGGTCAGCTGCTGCGAACTATAGGCGCCGCCCGACCGTCACGCGATATGCAACACACAGACGAAAAAGTTTGAGACGATGTAATAAAAGTTTCACTTTAAAAAGATCTTTACTATGTTTTATTGAATAATTAATTATTTATGTATTAACTGACCCTGGCAAACGACGTCCTGCTATAATACCACAGCAAATACGTTCTCTGTGTTCAAATATTCCAGGATAACAATTTTTATAGGGATGGGTTAACCGATATAGAGTAGCTAACCAAGTAAGGAGCTGCAATATGGTGAATACCAAAAGAAATGTTCACGAACCAATAAATACACATGCCAGTCTTCAGACAGAAGTCTGCTGCATTGCCACCTGTTGGGGAGCTGCAAGAAGATAGCACATAATTGTGGCCCAATAATTAAAGTAGACCTCTTTTCTCACACTGCTGTATTGTGCCCTATGTACTCCTCACCTCGTCTACGCAGTTCCAATTTCATCTACGCAGCCACTAGCAGCATCTTGTGGTGGTTTTGTCCTGCCCTGGTGCTCGCTCTAGGTCTCGATCCTAGGACTCTTCTATAGAGTGAACTTAGATTTTCCTCAGACTTTACATATACAAAACTTTGCTGATTGTGATAGTACGCGAACTTCTCTTTTATATTCGGCTGTCTTAGCTAAGATAATTTAAACACTACGTCCAAGAGACGAGAGCGCCATAGATATTGATGATAAATTTCGCTTATACGAAACGCGTACTAAACCTTGATACTAACACAATCACCGAATGACGTAATAGCAGAGCTGCCAATATAGTAAACCAATAATATAAGGGTTGTAATTAATCCATAATTTTTATCGATACTGTTCTATACTATACAAATATGTATATTCTTATATCAACAGTTACATTAATATAAATGTGATCAAATTTTAAGGTTTCCTTTGTTAATTTTAAGATGGACCTAAGCCAAGTTAAATAGTTTTAACTAGGGAAACGTTTTAGTTATCTCAAAGAAAAAAAAATGCATATGTCTCTCACGGACGAGTTAAAAAAAGAAGGACTCCGCGCTGTGATATTAGCAAGTGAAGCATCGTTATGCTAGTGTGTGTGTGGTTACGGTGGATATTACGGTTACGGTGGGGGATATGATTTCTCCCTTAAATAATCATATATGGCCACAAATACTTATATAGTATCGTTTTAACACCTTTTTACAACGCACGACGGTATTTTTTAAATATTTTATTGAGACGCAAACTGATCTGTCACACACGATGACAATTCTCATAATGGCCGCCTATCGGCCTGTAGTAGTGTAAGTGTGTGCGTGGGGCTATGTATTTACACGTTAATCGGCTTGCAAAACTGTCATGTAAGGTGACACGGAGTCCTTATTTTTTTACTAGCCCGTGATGTGTCTTAGTTTAAGCTCAATGTAATTTCAGCTGTGAAATGACTATAAAAGGAAATAAAAGATTATGCTAAGCTTACAATTAGTTATGTTTTACGTGAGGAAAGTCTGAGCAAACTCTAAGTGTGCTCTATAGATCTAAGCCTTATTGTCCGGCTAACTTTGTCCATTCTATTTGACTGAGCATTTCCACCCTTCCAGATAATTTTAAAACTATTATAATTCAAATTATTATCATTGTTCATAGTAAAACCTCAATAAACTATATGACTTTAATGTTATTGGCAACAAATGCAAATCACAGAATGAAACAATTTGAAAACGTCAATGGTTAATTGTCATTTCTCTGTGTTTTTACACAATGAATAAATATAATAATTTATTACGTAGTTTAGTTATACAATACAAAAGTAAAATACATACAAATTGCAGGGTTTATAATAAAGAAGAAGATAAAACTAAGGTGCAAACTAGTAATCCATTTTGTTTGAAACCAATCGAATATGAGAGTCGAGTTCTTAGAAGACATGAGAATGAAGAACGACAGCAACTCTACGAGTTCGGTTTATACGTTGCTGCTTGCATGCCAAAGTTTGTACAAAAGATTCAAATGCAACATACGGATGAATTAGAAATACTTACAGCACCAGAAGGCCTCTACCCGGTCCTCAGTTTCTTGAAACTCCATCACCATGCATGCTTCAATCAGTGCCCTGCTGCAACAGCCCTAGACGTTCCCAGTAGAGAATTTAGATTCCAGGTCATGTATTCCCTATTAAGTTTGAGATTTTCCAGTAGGATAAGGGTGTTGTCTTATACAGATGAACTAACCCCACTTGAGTCAGCTTATTCCCTTTGGAAAAGTTGCAATTGGATGGAGAGAGAAATCTACGACATGTTTGGAATAATTTTTTTTAATCATCCAGATTTGAGAAGAATTCTCACGGATTATGGGTTTACTGGTCATCCCTTAAGGAAAGATTTTCCGTTGACTGGTTATATCGAGGTTCGTTATGATGATGAGCTTAAGAAGATAGTATACGAGCCAGTGGAGTATGCCCAGGAGTATAGACGGTACAAATTAGAATCACCTTGGAACTACCTCAAGAATTTTCACGAGGGATATAATAACCCAAAGCCTGTAAAAGTAGAGAAATAAACTTATTCAGCAATTGAGTCATACATTGTATTATTCTTAGATTAAGGATTGGTTTGAAAGATTGCTTTTTTAACTATAAGATGCTTGTGTGCGTGGCATCTTTCAAACTTTAACTTACGGTTCGTGTTATTTTACATTGAAATTAATAAAATACAAAATATATGATGTCTTTCTTATTTCTTGTAGTAGGTATTATTTGTACAAAATTTTTATACTCAACAAATTTATTTTCAAATATTAGCAAAGTTTAACAGAACATGTGGCACGTCAACGTCACACATTGTTCGAGACTTAATTGCCGCACTGCGACTACGCCTGCGGTATCTAGTTGGAGCGCAGCAGAGAGCAATCCTTAATCTAAGATATTATTATCATTTTTATATTGTAAAAAAATTTGAAAGTTTATTAAAGAAGATAATTTCGTCATAAATCAAAAACGTACATACATATACCGTCACCATTAGCCATTTCAATTAACACGTTACCTCCCAGTGTCGCTTCCTGTAAAATATTTTTTCCTTTTTATTTAAGAAAAACTACTAACAACAGAATGGAAAAATGGACAGCTAAAAGAACTACTTATTAAAGGATATCTGGTCCATGCGTCATTTCGTGAACGGGTGCTGCTTGTGGTGCCAGATCGACCTGTTATAGTTAATGGATCAGTATTTGTTGGATTAGATTACTAATTGTGACAGTAATCACGACCATCATGTTCACGAAGCATCCTTACACAAATATTGAGTCCAAGCTCTAAGTAGTAGTAGTAGGATTTATGAGGCTTTATGAGTTTGGCAAAGCTCTTGCAATTCAATTAATTATTACCTATATTTTTTTTATTACTAGCTGATGCCCGTGACTTCGTCCGCGTAGATAAAGGGTTTTTAAAAATAATAAGCAAGTTTGGTATTGAAGATTATCTCATGTCTCATTCCAGTTCCGGTTCCCGTTTTCGCTCCCGTTCCAAACATATTATATGAATATTATTTCGAGGAAGTCCTTTATGTCCTTCCCAGGCTCTAGTCTATCGTTGTACTAAATTTCATTAAAATCGGTTCCGTGGCTCTGTCGTAAAAGCGTTACAAACAAACATAATATTAGTAGCGATTATTATTTTTTAATATTATTCTTTGTTAATCGTAAGCCAATATAAATTCAAGAAAAACCCCAAATGATTCATTCTAGCAAACAAGAAAAGAAAAAACGGCTCATTTCCCATAAAAAATAATAAAACAAAAAGTTTTGAAAATTTATGACTAGTACTTATAAGTGTATTCTATGATACTTCTACCTTCATAAATTAATTATCTTAAGTAATATAACATATTCTGACTTGATATAGTTAAGATACTTCGTAAAATCTAAGTTAGTAGAAGCATCCAACATACCATAAATTATATTTATAAATTTGATTATTTCTTACTTTTCATTAAATTTTATATTATTTAAAAACGACTCATATATTGGATGCAGCACCTTACAAACTAATTTGTTGTGTATATTACAGCCATTGTAAAATACTCTGTTTGATTGAAAAGAGTGGCCGTTGAGTTTCTAACATGTTCTTCTCGCGAGCTCAACTTACGAACATATGGTAAATTCAGTAATTTAAAAGAAATATTTATAGTGACGATTCAAAAGCGCCTAGTTTAAGCTTATTTGAATAAAGTTTATTTGACTTTGACTATATAGTTTCTGATAGTAGAGTTTCTTGCGCCGCTCCTTCTCTTTCAGAGCGCCAATTGTTTCCGAAGCGGTAGTAGTATCTAGTATATTAGAAATGACATCAAAAAGAATTCTAAAGGAATCAATTTTGAGAAAATAAACGCCTTTTATGCCTTTTATAGAATATACATATTCCCAGTGCTCTGTGAACGGCTGGCTCACTTGGCGTTGCGTAGAGACGTCGCTTCATTGTGTGTCTTCTACCGCATTTATCACGGGGAGTGTTCCGAAGAGCTGTTTAACCTGATTCCTGCCGCCGAATTCCACCTTCGCACGACACGCCACAAGTTAGGATACCATCCCCACCATCTGGATTTGTGGCGGTCCTCCACAGTGTGGTTTGCAAGGAGCTCTGTTCACGTACACTCGTACTATACGTACACACGTACTACAAAGCTGTGGAATGAACTTCCTTGTGCGGTGTTTCCGGGACGATACGACATGGGTACCTTCAAAACAAGACCTCCTGTGTTTGTCCTCCTATTCCATAAAAAAATATCAAACAATACCCAATCTAACAAATACTTCGTTTGGCAAAAGATATGATCTTGAATCAGATTAGCACCCAGCTTCCAGTCAATATTATCCAGATGACGGTCCTTTAAACGTTCTTCCAATTAATAACCATGCAATTAGCGGGAAAAGGCTAATTATTCTACCGCTGTTGTCGGCCATTACCTCAAATAGGCGGCTAATAAAGTAACCTGATAAATCATGACATGCAAGAAGTATTCTCATCACACCCATAAGGAAATTAAAAATTATTGACTTAGTACATACTATGTGACAGCCCGATATTTTGTAACCAATTTTTAAAATAATTGGATACCTTAAAGGCCGTCAACGCTCCTGTGATTCCTCTGGTGTTGCAAGAGATTGTGGGCGGCGGTGATCACTTAACAATAAATAAACACTACAAACTAAATATCGCGATACAAAAATAGGTGTTGATCATAATAATTTGAAGTTGTATGTATTTTTCAATGCTAAATGATAATAAAATAAATATAAAAAAAAATGTCAAAAAAGTTAAAACGATATAAAGATTCTAATTAGTTATTCATTTTAAACTACTCTTTCAATTTGATTTCTGAACGACAGGAACACATGAAAGAGATTATTATTATTACATTATCAATTAAGTCTCCTGGATGTGGACGTGGCATGCGTGATTAAGTGGTACAATAACTACAACGCAACAAAACACGCTTAACAAACAAGCTTGATAAAAACAGGAGTTATACTAACAGCCACTAACAAGAATAAAATAAAAAAAAGAGAAGATTAACAGATTACTTACTTGCTAACTTATTATTTTTTATTTTGGGTATGTTGTCACAAAAGATATATTCACCTTCTCTGGACTTCCACAAATAATTCAAGACCAAAATTAGCAAAATCGGTCCAGGCGTTCTCGAGTTTTAGCGAGACTAACGATCGGCAATTAATTTTATATTTATAGATTATAAAATGTAACATTGCTTTTATTTGAATTACGCGATTTCCTAATTTTAATGTTAATCAGATTGGTCTTCGCTGCGCTCTAACTAGATATCGCAGGCGTAGTCGCAAAGTGCGGCAATGAAGTCTCGAACAATGTGTGACGTTGACGTGCCACATGTTCTGATAAACTTTGCTAATAATTGAAATTAAAGTGCCAGGTTGCGTAGTAACTTTGTAAAAATAATACTACAAGAAATAAGAAAGACACTGGGATCACATATCATCAGTAAGTTTTGTATATTTTATTAATTTCAATGTAAAATAATACGAAGCGTATGTTACAAAATTTGAAAGATGCCATTGAGTGTCAAGATGCCACGCACAAAAACATCTAATAAACAAGGCAAAATACATACAGAAAGAATAAATACTGTAAAAAGGGTATTAATATCAGAAGTCACACTTTTTGAGATAATACCATTTTGTTATTAGTTATAAAATATAATTTGAACTTGTTTGAAACACCATCTTAATTTTTAAAAAGGTCAGATAACTATTAAAACAGTCTGCAATTACAATTAAAAAACCCTGAATCAGCTTCCAAAAGCTTAAGGATCAATTCAGGCGCATTCGCTGACCTTGAACGATATTAAATATTTGCTGTCGAAATATATATAATCTGCTATTTAAAATGTACGTTCAATTCTTTGTAAATCAACTTTAAAGTTTAATATTTACAAATTACAATGTGTATATACTGAAAGAATTTTATGAGGCAGGCATAAAAGGCATTTATTTTCTCAATGTTGTTTCCTTTCGAATTCTTTTTAAAATAACTTCAAACACTACCACCTCTTCGGAAAAAATGGCGCTGTGTGAAAGAAGAAACGGCGCCAGAAATTCTCCCAGCATTCTTTTTGCGCTGTTTTAAATAAAATATTGTACTGTCATTGTTATTACTATAAAATAATCGTGATGGAGGATGAAGGATTTACGACAGAGCCTTTTTTAAATAAAACATTTAAATGTATTTATAGATAATGCCTGAACAGTGACTGGGACTTTATTATACAAGTGTATATATACATTTACCCTTAAAATTATTATGTATCTTATGAAGCCTACTAGAATTAGATAAAAGACGTTATTTCTTGTGTTATATGAGACTTGTATCTCATATAGTCTTCACACTTATTAATTATCACGTACCAAAGTTAAAATTTCATAGTTGATTGACTTTTTGTGTAACTCTCGTGTCGATAGCGGAGTAAGAATATGCGAGGATTTTGTTGAATCCGTAACCCGAGCCAGTACTGCGCTACAGTGTATACCGCGTACTCAATAGAGAACGCACGCTCCTTAGGGAGACCCCCAACTTATCACGTGCTTAACTTAACTCGCAAAACTGAAGTTTACCACGATAGGATAACTATGCAGTAACATAATCTAAAATACATCAATTTATGGGTAAGTTTTCAAACCACAATCACTTTTAGTGGTTTTATATTTTTCGTAAGAAATCCAAATAGCTTTTGTTTATTGGTTTTTGCCTAATATTTACGATAATGGTAACATAATTTAACATAAGTTTTATGCTTTCAATCGTACACAGTAGATTGATTCACATTCATTAACATTAAACAAGAATATTAAATTATAGTACTTGGAATTTTTCAAATTATATTTTATATAATTAATTTAATGTACTTAATAATAATAGATTTTTTGTACTGATTTTCATGTTTAAGAGTAGAAAACACTTATTAAGAATATTAAATAATAGTGCTTAGAAAATTTCAAGTTATTTTTTTATAAAATTAATTTATCGTACTTAATAATAATAGACTTTTTGTACTTATTTTCATTTTTAAAAGTAGAAAGCACTTATTAGCAGGCTATGTTGCCTTAGAACAACCTATTACATGAGCTTTTAATATGTATATTATGTTAATACTGATGACATGAAAACTAATTAAATTTAGAAATTGTATTTAACAATATTATTATGTGATTAATTGGAAATGTTTCGAAAAAGAATATTACTACACGTTAATTAGTAACAAAATATTGCTTCCGGTAAAATTGAACGGTTCTTGTGTTAATTGTATGCATTGCCGGTAACTTTGGTTCAAGATGAGTTTAGACAATTAGGGCATCCGCTTTACATGAAGCAATGTATCTGTGAGTAAAGGATTATGTAAACACTTATTGTTTATTTTTAATTATGGTAATTATAGCTCTGTAGGTACGCCCTAAGATGAAGAATCTCTTGTGGAATATTGATATACGAGCATATCTTATTATATATAAATTACGTGACACGTTGTTTGTCCGCGATGGACTCCTAAACTAATGAACGGATTTTAATTGGGATTACGTCATGGAGTGCAGTTCGGTCCAACTTGAGAGATAGGATAGTTTTTATTTCGATTTGGGGCCCATAACTATTTTTATTTTCAATATTTGTTTTGTATGGAAATTTTTTCTATGAGAGAATCTAGTGACGCACGGGTTGACAGTTCCGCTGTGAAAAATTTTCATTATAACAACAGGGAGCATTTTTTACGAAATAATTCTTGATGTTTTGAAATATTATTCGCAAATTCCTATAAAACAGTATTTTTTCATTATCTAAAGAACAACGTCTGTCGTGTCAGCTAGTAAAGTATAAAAAAATATATTTAAAAAATACAAACATTTATAATATGATGAATATGGGTGATTTTTTGCGAGTCTGTTTATATGTATGTTTATGTAAGTATATCATATTAAATATATATATATTTCTTGCAACGCATAGCACGGGCTTTGCCTAATTTGGGGCAAGATAATTTGTGTAAAAGTGTGTCAATATTATTATTATTATTATAAAGTTCCGGAGTACGAGTATCGAGTATATCTGATAAATTTTTATTTTAATAGTAAAATATAAAAAAAAACACATTTTTACTATTATATTATTGTATATTTAATATTTAATACTGAACTTATTTCAAACAAAATCGGTCAAGTGTGCGTCAGTTAGAAAGGTTCCAAAATAATGTTGATTACAAAATAAACTTTAGTATTAGACCAGGATCAATCATTTTTTAAACCAAAAAATATAATCATGGTATGAATCCCATTGAAAAAGGAAGAGAGTATAACAAAAATGAAAGGGAAAATTAATTACGGGCGATCTGAGGTCGGGAAATGGAAAGGGGAGGCTGTTTAAGGGTATTTTTTTTATCAATGTTGAATAGAATCATACGTTTTCGAGTAATTAAAGTGTAAATTTTAATAAATATCTCAAAATCGTACATAATAAAAATCGGATTAGAGATTTTTCGTTTCTTTGCATTTCCGAGTACATTTATCGTAGCATTGTAATTTTTTTACACCATTAAAAAGAAGAGATTACAAAGGCCAAAATGCCCACCGATATTTCGAACTGAGAGTTGTCTATTTAAAATTAAAGGTTATTTTTCGATATCAAGTCAAAATAAGGTGAAAAAATAAATATTCCAAATCGAAAGAATTGCAGTGTGTCTGGGATGTAAAAATGTAACTTTTCATCAAATTTCGTGGAATTGATTTTTTTTTGTAAAAGGTAAAAATAAAAAACCAAAATTTTAGTAATTTGAATTTTTCACATAAATTTTGAGGAGTGATATGTCAAATGAATGTAAAATCAAAATTTGTAGATCTTTTTTTATCCTAAAACTTTGCTATTTAACTATTTTCCATAGGACTTTTAGTTTCGCCGTAAATCGATATAAGCCGTTTATTACCCTTAAACATTTAAAAAAAATAAATAAAAAATAAATAATATACATTTTTAAACCCCCCATTTCCCAATTCCCGACCTCTATCACCTAATGATAAAGAGGACCTTTATTTAAGGAAGACAAAGACAAACGAGCATACGGGTAATTCGCAACCAACGTTTTTACCAGTGGGAGGCTCCTTTGTGGCCAGGCTAGTGAGATTACTGAGCAAATGAGACTAGAGGAGACGAGCAGGACGTTCAGTTGATGGTAATTGATACGCCCTGCCCATTACAATGCAGTGCCGTTCAAGATTCTTGAAAAACCAATAAAACTGAGCTGCACTACAATTGCGCTCCTCACCTTGAGATGTAAGATGTTTAGTCTCATTTGCCCAGTAATTTCACTAGCTACGGCGCCCTTCAGACCGAAACACAATAATGTTTACACATTACTGCTTCACGGCAGAAATAGTCGCCGTTGTGTTACCTATAGTCTGGCCGGCATCCTGTGCATAGGAGCCTCCCACTGGTAGTCTATCTGGACGTATCAATGACCTAAGGTTTGCTATTACAATTTATAAAGTACAGTCTGCTTAGATGAATGATGATGAAGATGGACGGAATGATAAACTGGATTGAACAGTGTCTTAGTAATGATATTACGGGTACAGAAACCAGAAATTCAGGATTCTATTCTACTCAGATCTGAGGAACTATATTCATTCGAATTAGTCATCGTATTTGACTATCAAGTGCTTTATAAAATACTAGCTGACACGACAGACGTTGTTCTGTTCATAATAAAAAAAAATCTTACGGATGGAATTCTGGAAAATCCGTTCTTAGCTGACCTCTACTCGGTGAAAAGAATATTCCTACCAACTTTCAAGTCTTTAGCTCTAATGGTTCCAGAGATATCGTGATGAGTGACTATATACGTGGAAATCTCTTATATATACTAGCTGACCCGACAGACGTTGTTCTGTTCATGATAAAAAAAAAATGCGGATCGAATTTTGGAAAATCCGTTCTTAGCTGACCTCTACTCGGTGAAAAGAACATTCCTACCAAATTTCAAGTCTTTAGCTCTAATGGTTCCAGAGATATCGTGATTAGTGACTATATACGTGGAAATATATATATATATATAGAAGATAGATCGGCAGACAAACAGTTATTATAAGTACTTTTCCATTAATTTTATAATCGAATGCTACTCAATTATAATAGATATATATAGCACACCCTACAAAACGTATAAAATATTCTTTTTAAATATGGAGCTATCTAGCTTCTAAGTCTATAAAATCCACTGTTTAACAATTAAAAAAAAAACTATAAAGATTTTTAAATAAATTAATTTAAATTTATATTCAACTTCTGATGCGTGTGTTGTTCTATTATAAAACATAACTTTTTTACTTAAGAATATATATACAAATTAATTCCGCCAATATAGTCTCGTGCCAGAGTTTGGCGAGACAACACGTCCTGAGGATGCCTCGTGTAGAGGCGAAACACGTGTCGAATTGTTTAAAGACAAATATTGGCGGAATTAACACTAAAGAAAACTCAAATCATTTGTATAATTATGGATTTCCGCAAAGTAACGCCTATTTCAATAAATTTTCTTTAGAATATAATCTGTAGCTGTTTTATAAATTCGTCTTATGGAAAATATAGTTTTTCATTGTCATCTGTATTACTCACTTAGGTGCCTATTAGATTTGAATCTAATTAAATAATGATTTATTTAAATAAAACGAATACTTTTTTAAATCGGTCGAATTTAGTTTTAGGAGTGAAAATGTTTGGCACCAATAGCATAAAGTATAATTAACATAAAGTAAACTTTCCCCTCTCAAAATCGCACATCCCTTATTGAAATTAGCATAATACCTACGAAAACTTTTTCAGTACGCAATTCAGAAGATTGATCAGTAATCAATTTTTAAGATATAAAGCTTTGTAGGACATTAAATTTTCGTTACAAATTTGTTAACAAAATTTATGAACGATGCGGGACTCGAACCCGCGACCTCTCAGTTCTGTCGG
This sequence comes from Leptidea juvernica, assembly GCA_949711755.1. NCBI lineage: Eukaryota > Metazoa > Arthropoda > Insecta > Lepidoptera > Pieridae > Leptidea > Leptidea juvernica. The sequence goes on along the minus strand of CATIXQ010000003.1, from coordinate 4,736,946 downwards.
AGCGCTCGTCCAAATGAGCCAACCGTTCGATTGGCGTATGTTTCGTAAATCTTAATATGTTTTGTTCAGGTTGCGGCTCCTTCTACAGGATCTACTTTACAGTCGATAACCTGCTTAACCCCAATAATTGCATATTAGGAAATTTACTTGAGATGTTGCCCTTTCAAATATGAATAATTTGTTATTTTTAATGTGATATCCCTCACTATGAACCAAAATTTAATTCAATTAAAGTGAGGGATCATTTTAAAAATATTAAATTATTTGTAAGAAATTTTATCTTATATCTTTAAACGAGCAATTTTTGTGTATATATATAATTTGAATCTCAGAAACGGCTCCAGCGATTTTCATAAAATTGAGTATACATGGGATTTCGGGAGCGATAAATCTATCTAACTAGGTTTCAATTTAAAAAAATGTATTTTTATCCGTGTTTTAATGAGAAACTGCTACAATAACATTAGAATACAAAGGTAAATTTCGCCACTATATACAAGACTATAATAGCTCAGATGGGAACATTGGGTTATCCGGAAAGCAGAAACCCCGGTTCGAATCCAGATGGCCTACTCGTTCTTTTTTTGTTCAATTTTGTACATTTTTAAAAATTCGAGCAAGGCTCGGTCGTACGGATATTATACTTTATACTACCTTCTAGTTACTCAAGTTCAAGAGTATAAACTTTATCTTAGCTCTTAGTATCCATGTATTACATATTCACAAGATCTTTTACAATAGAGGTTTGGTGGTAACGAGACCGTTACAGAAGCAATATGTTCACAGACCTTCATGACGAGATAAGGTTGTGTTGCAAGAATTTTCTCAAACATTATCGTGTTGCTCGGTGAAACACTTACCGGTTCACAATAGCTCCTTTTCCAAATGCAATCAATACACGACAACGGCTCACTTATGTCTGAATATTGTAAATATGCACAGGTAGATGGGTTCAGCATTGAGTCATTATTGACTGATCAAATCGCTTATGTCATGCGAAGAGCTCGCAAATCGCTTTTTTATGCTTTCAATGTTAAGTGAAATGAAACATGTTGTTTAATAATGTCAGATATTGTGAAAATTACTGCACAATGTTTGAAATTATGCTCTTTGAATTGTATTTATGCTATTTATGTATAACTGAATATAATGTTATTATGAATGACATTTATACGTCAAGATCTAAGATAAAGGATTGGTATCCGCTGCGCTCAAACTAGATACCGCAGGCGTAGTCGCAGAGTGCGGCAACTAATGCTACGCCCAAGTGGCGTATGAGCTAGTCTCGAACAATGTGTGACTTTGACTTGCCACATGTTCTGTGGGGTGAAGTAGAAGGGTAACAATGACGCTGGGATCACATATCATCAGTAAGTATCTTGTATTTTATTAATTTTAATGTAAAATAACACGAAGCGTATGTTACAAAATTGAAGGATGCCATTGAGTGTCAAGATGGCTTAGTAAAAATGTTATTGTTCTTAGGTAGTGCGGTACTTATCTAGTTGGAGCGCAACGGAGACCAATCCTTAATCTAAAGTCAATAAATAGACTAGACAGTATAGTATAGATTAGAGTTTTCTATAAAGCAATTAAGATATCTAGATATTATATTAATTGTAATAAAAACGCTTAATTTTCTTAATTTTACTGTTTTTTTTACAACATGTACAATTATAATTTGTGTACTTTTGAATTTTGATGAAAATAAAAATAAAATTATTGAAATCAATAAAGGTGTTAAATAACTCACAAAAGCTCAGAAACTTTATGTCATTATAATATAATTAGAGACTAATAAAATATTCTTGAACAGCATCACATGGATAACCTCGGCTCTGATGCAGTGGTTACGTGACTGCCAATATGCATTCTTGGTCGTCACTGTACCTGCTGGGCGTCTTCATGTTGGGACTTGACTCTAAACTAGCAGGTAAGCCTTAGTGTTGTGACACACCTGCCGAAAGTACAGCACCGAATGTTCGGTTCAATACGCTTGGAATGTTTCATATGTTATCACAAAGTCAAACTCAAATAAACTCTATTGAATTAGGCTTAAGCTAAGCGCTTTTGAACCGTCACTACAATTTTTTTTTTAAATGACTGAATTTACCAAAATAAGTTGAACACATGAGAAGAACATATTTGTAACTCAACGGCCACTCTTTACAAACAAGTAGAGTATTTTACAATGGCTGTAATATACATAACAAATAAATGTGTAAGGTGCTTCATCCAATGTATAAATCTTGTTTGAGTAATATAAATTATTTCATTAAAAGTAATAAAGAATTAACTGTATAAATATAAATTATCGTATATTGAATGCATCAACCTTTAGAGCTTCAAATCATTGCTTGACACATTTACTGAATTTCTGGCTAGAATGCATTCAAATTATTTTGCATTGCAAGCGACATATCACGCGACGCGTTACGCGACCTCAAGTTCGGTGTGCGTAGTCGTTCTAAGCCCTCTATAATAGTGAGTATTGTAATAAAATAATTTTTGGGCCAATTCAATTCAACACGTCATAACCACACTCCACAAAGTGATTATACTCGACTGACGACGACGCCACGTAATGTTTTATCGCGTAATGCGATGAACAAAACGCTGGCGTCCCGTCTGATAGTTCGGCGCGTATGATGTGTCACACCAACCGAATACTACGACTGACAAAAATTCAGTTTCGAAAGTATCGGCGCCGTACGTTCAGCAGGTGTGTCGCTACACTTATTTATGCATCAATATTTCATAGTGTAGTATGTTGGCTTGTAATAATATACTTGGGTATATTTTCATTCATCGTGCCAATATCGCGTAAAGCAGCACGAAAATATAACTCATATAATGACGCGTGGCTTCGTCAGAATTTAAAATTTTTGGAATAGTAAATCGTTCTTCATCACGAAATGTAAACAAACAGTTATGCGGTTAGGTTCGGCCAGATGTCATATTGGATAATGGTATTATGATGCTGATCAATCTGAGCTAATACTACGCCCAAGCGGATGTACTCGAAGCAGTTTCGAACAATGTGTGACGTTGACGTACCACATGTTCTGTTAAAGTTTGCTAGTAATTGAAACTAAAATGCCGGGATGCGTAGTAAAACTTTTTAAAAATAATACTATTAGAAATAGGAAAGACACTGGTTTCTCTCTTATGTTTTTGTCTAGGGATACGTAGATATTGGTACTTTTTTGACGGCTGTCCTAAAACAGAATAAAACTGCTGTTTGCTGGCAGAGAAACTTATGGTAGCAGTCGGACCAATTCACCATAAACTGTTAGTTCTAGTACTATTAAATGCATACTAACCTAAAAAGCTATACAAAACGAAACTAGCTAAACTGTAACGGCCTTACAAATAAACTTGGTATAAAATTATACCTGAGATTAAACCAAGAATATAAATAATGTTGACAATATCGCTGACAACAATGTCATTAAGATGATAATTCTGAAATTTTGCCAATGTCAAGAAGCCTTCCAAATAAACGCGGGAAACGTTATACGTCCGAATAAACCAATCATATGCAAAATGTCTATTTGTAAACATTTTGTATATTTTAGGTTTATTCTCAGGTCTAACTTTATACTAAGTGATTACCACTTCCAATCCGGTGCTACACCAATCCTTCACCACGCTACTTTTCAAAGATTCCTATAACAATTTTTTATGCAGACAGCACCTTTTTTATGAAACTAAGGGACGAGACGAGCAGGACGTTCAGTTGATGGTAATTGATGCGCCCCGCCCATTACAATGCAGTGCCTCTTGAAAAACCCCAAAAATTCTGTGCGGCACTACAACTGCGCTCGTCACCTTGAGATATAAGATGTTAAGTCTCATTTACCCAGTAATTTCACTAGCTACGGTGCCCTTCAGACCGAAACACAGTAATGCTTACACATTACTGCTTCACGGCAGAAATAGGCGCTGTTGTGGTACCCATAATCTAGCCGGCATCCTGTGCAAAGAAGCCTCCCTCCTACAAAAAGCCATACATATTGAATTAGTTAATTAATTTATAATGCTGCCACTTTTAAAGGAGAGAGTGTCTTTGCTTCATATAAATTACAAAAAAGGATTATGTGGTTTCATGAAACCACGGTAAAAGTGAAATTTTTTTTCACATTAGAGACATTTAACTAAACAGTTTTGGAATAATATTCCATTAAGGGTATAAAAATCGCTTTATCAAACTTAATTTTATACTTGGAAAATTGTAATGATAATGGGAAATAAAAACAAACAAAATAGCGTGGAGCACTGGCACAAATGGGTAATAGTCTATACACTACACGGTAAGCTGCTGCGAACTATAGCCGCCGCCCGACCGTCACGCAACATGCAACACACAGACGAAAAAGTTTGAGACGATGTAATAAAAGTTTCACTTTAAAAACAGTATTACAAAAATTTTTAATGAATTTCCATAATTTAGGACACCTATTGTTCCAAAGAAAATTCACTTTTCACATCTCTCGTAATAATAAAGAAATAATAATGCGAGTTATTGTGAAACACTGGCTAACTTAACTCATTAAAAAAACGGTGCGTCTCGTGACGCCCGACATAAGTGATTACTTAAACTATGGTTTTACTTGAAAAATGCTTACTTATTTATTAATTAAATCTTTTACTGATTACGAAATATATTTTATTATTAGTTACAATTCTCGAATTTTAGAATTTTATGTATGTACATTATTAGTAGCATTATTTAATCCTATAAAAATAACAATTGGTTAGAGTGAGAGAGGAAGAGCCTGACTACCGCTGCCATATGCGAGAGTGAAAGGGAAGTCAGACAATCTAGCGCTGTAACGCGTTATGATACGCAGCGGTTTACCCTCCCATAAGAAGTTATCACTTCAAAAATATATATTGGGAATTTCGCTGTGAAAAATCTTTCGTCTTAATCTTAGTACAATATGTTTTATTTTTAAACAGGTGAAGCATTTCAACCAGAATTCGCAGAACCCATCGGTAACTTGACAGTTTCTGTTGGAAGAGACGCTACATTCCATTGTCTTGTACATAACTTAGGAGGATATAGAGTATGTATACATAATTTCTACTATCGAATTGCCTTAGACTTTAAGGACATTAGAATCCTATGAGAAAGTTTGTAATTCCTGCACTGCATTGTCGCATGAATTTATGAACGATGCGATTTTGTTTTTCAAATTTTATTTGTGTATTAATCCTAGAAGTGAGGGTTATCACTTTAAAAACATAACAAATTGTTTAGATTTACAAGAGCGACATCTAAAGTCAATTACCTAATATGCAAATATTGGGGTTGAGCAGGTTATCAACTGTAATGTAGATCCTGTAGATGAAGCCACAACCTGAGAGTTGAACAAAGCAAACAGAATTTTATAACGAGGCGGTAATCGAACGGTTAGCTCAGTGGTTTAGAGCACCGGCACGGAACGCCGGAGGTCGTGGGTTTGAATCCCGCATCGTTCATAAAATTTTGTTTTTCTAAATTTTATTTGTGTATTAATCCTAGAAGTGAGGGTTATCACTTTAAAAACATAACAAATTGTTTAAAGAAGATATAAATAAACTTATTGAAAGTCAAAAACTATAACGCATTCGAAAATTTATGCCTCATCCCTGAGAAGAATGGGCGCAAGAGTAGCAGTACATACCAGTGGCTCCTTTGCACAGGAAGCCGTCTAGATTACGGGTACCACAACGGCGACTATTTCTTCTGTGAAGCAGTAATGTGTAAATATTACTGTGTTTCGGTCTGAAGGACGCCATAGCTAGTGAAATTACTGGGCAAATGAGACTTAACATCTTATGTCTCAAGATACGAGCGGAATTGTAGTGCCGCTCAGAATGTTTGAGTTTTTCAAGAATAGTTTAAATTTATAAATCAATTTAAGGTTTTGATTCAAATTTTAAAGTTTCATACATAGAATAAAATCAGATAAATTTTAAACGAGGCAATATAAATGAATCCGTAAGTCCCAGACGTATTGAAGTCTTAACATTCTTTTTATTGTTTGTTTATATTTAATATTTTTTTAATTTGATTATTTTCACATCAACATTTATCAAAAATTTATTAGGCTGCATACGCGTACGATTCAGTTGCCTAGTGTGTTGTAAAAAAAAGTCCAGTTACAAGAACGCGCCATTTTCTGTTGTCTTGTTAATGTCAGCTTGGGCTGTGAATATTAATTCAAAGCAATGGCAATAAGTTTCACGACACTTTTTTTTATCAAAGCTTAACCTTAAGCTTAACCTTACCTCCAATTAAGTGGTGTTAAATGGTATAATTTACCACCTGTAACATTCTTCAACTAAATGACGTGTTATTTTTTGACCTAAATTAATAAAGTATTTTTTTTGTAACAAATTAGAGGTTTAAAGTCTCACTAAAATTACATTGAAAGTACTTATAACAATTATTTCTAATATGTTTAATTCTTATAAGGGATTTTTTTTTTCAAATTTTATTGGTTTTGCTCTACTGTTTGTTTTTGTGTTATGTGAAATAAAAATATGTTTATGTCTTATAAGTCTATGTCTTGTCTGTCTATATCTAATATGTCTATTGTAATTATTATGACGGGTACTCACGATATATTTTTTAGTGATTTAATGCCGATATTTCAATCCAAGTCAATGAATCGTGGTCACAGCGGAAATCGAAATATCGGCATCAAATCGATAAAATATATTTATTTATTCAGGAACAAAACAGTCTTTTACAATAGTAAGTTTACAAATATAAATAAACTAGAAGACAAAACAGTTCCATAAATTAAATACTAATTATGTTTACAATGGACAATAATGAAAAACAAAATACAACAAAGATATTTTAAACCAAAACTGAAACTACAAAATTACAAAATACAAAACGAAAAATTTAAACAGTTATAAGAGTATAGTTAAGGACACAACAAAAATGATTTTTTATTTAGAATTAACAATTTTTTACATTGAGTATAATATCACCTACTATTTTCTTATATTTTTGTATATTTAATGAAAATATATCAATTTCAGTAAGATGTATATTCTAAAAACTACGAGAGCGCCTCACAAATGTATTTCCTGCATAATTGGTTTTATAATGTGATACATAAAAAGTAATCTTAGAACGAGAGGAGATTCGCGGTGTTATAAAGTACCTGTCATAATAATTACAATGTTAAAGTTCCGCGATGATGAAAGTTTAAAAACCATATAATAGGTCAATGTCTATGTCCCGGGACCGGACTCTTCCTGTTTTGTGAGTGCGTATCATTCATGATATTTTCGCAGGTTGGATGGGTGAAGGCAGATACGAAAGCAATACAGGCAATTCACGTGCATGTGATCACAAACAACCACAGAGTAGCAGTGTCCCACAACGGGCAGTACGCGTGGAATCTACACATCAGGAACGTCCAGGAAGACGACCGGGGTCAATACATGTGTCAGATTAATACCGACCCTATGAAAAGTCAGGTTTGTGAGCTAAAGTTTAGATTCACCAGGAACACTTACATGTACACTCCAAAAAGGTGTAGTGCTATATAGGAAAGATTAGTTGTTTCTCTCGTGAGCAAACAATGAACATTACAAGCGTAATAGTAGACTAAAGCACACGATTACAATATTTTCGTTTGCTCTGCAAAAGAGGGTCGTGCTATACATATATCAGCTTGATTATAGACAGAGTCTCAAAGAAAAGTTTAAAGAAATAAATATTATGACTGTTCATTGTCACTACATTTATAAAAATTTAATATACGTTCACAAGAATCGTCAATTTTGCTCTTAATAGTGAGTTTCATTTTTATAACACTAGAAATAAGGGATTGCTTGTAACTAATTATAGTCGGCTTAAAATAAATTAAATTAAAGGCGTAAAAATGTATACATTTACCCTTAAAGCTATTATGTATTACACTTTTATAATAAAGCAGCCACTGTTCAGGCATAATCTATAAAAAAAAATGTTTTATTAAAAAATGGCTCTGTCGTAGGTAAATCCTACTACTCCACAGCTGAATATCTAAGTGATCGGATAACCTGGGACTAGATTATGATTATTTTATAGCAATAGCAATGACAGTATAATATTGTATATTTTATTAAAAAGAGCGCAAAAAATGAATGCTGGGAGAGTTTCTTGCGCCCCTTCTACTCTCTCAGAGCACCATTTGTTTCCGAAGCGGTGGTAGTATTTTGTATATTAGTAATGGTGTCAAAAAGAATTCCAAAAGAATCAATTTAGAGTAAATAAATACCTTGCATGCCTTTAATAACTTAGCACTGTTCCTCTTAACCCTATATATAAAAATGTAACACCTAGAAACCACTAATACTGGGATACAAGCTTAAGGTCTTCCAATCTTACATATAATCAAGATATTTAGGTGTATAATGCGCGGTGCACTTCAGCGAGTCTTTTCCTTAAATAGCCATATCATTTAGATACACATCCTGTAGATAAATCTAATTCAATAACATAATATTGTATTATCAATTAAGATTGTTTCGTAACTCAATTAATTGCAAACGAATCGCTTACGATTGTAAAAGAAAGTCACATATTGCGAGTCTTTTACTTAAAGGAATTAAATAGCCATTTCATTTAGATAAACATTTAGTAACATTGCATCAATTAAGATTGTTCTGTAACTCAATAAAGTACAAAAGGATCGCTTACACTGTAAAATAAAGTCACATAATGTAAAAACATCTTTAATTAGAAGTAAGTGCACTCCATTCCACTTTATCTATTGAAGAATCGATTGAATTTTTTTCATCGCTTTCTTTTTTTGTAATCTTCTTCTTTCGTCCATATCCTTTAATTCTCACTTGTCGATATAGAAACTCTCGTGTCATAATTTCCGGAACAAACATTTTACGACTTCTGAATAATGTGTGATCGGACGGACCCCAATCGTCACATGGACAGAAAATCATATGTAAACACATTTTCTTCCGATACTTTCTTAATTCTAAAATGGTACCAAGAAGTAGAATTGCAACATAAATTCCTAACCAAATATAACACAATAGAAGATCAACACGCATTGATATTAACGATATAACATAAGAGTTATCAAAATATTTCAAATTCAAATTTGAAACTTTAATGTACAAAAGTAAAAGAAGTATTAAAGGATTTGCAATCCAAGCTAATTTCCAGAAATAACTTGCCTTTACACCAATCATAAATATAATATCGACACTGTGTTTATGATATCCATATATCCAATAAAGTGAAACAGAGAAAAACAAACTGTTCGTGATTTGAATAATCTCAGTCGCATCTAAAAGAGATTCTGTGATATCCGAACAGTAGAACGGACACGAGACGATACAACAAATCAATAACATTATAGCTATACTCCAATTGCGGCGTTTTTCAGCAGCTTGAATATAAGTTATCATAATATCATACAAAAACAAAAGTAAAATCCACAAATTTACTACCAGACATATAAATACTGTGATATACCAAAGAAAACCCCATATTGAAGTACTATCGTAGTAACTCATTATTTCAGACACAGAGGCAAACACTTCGAAAAACGGACTCTGTCCCATTTCCAAGACATTTTCTTCCTCACCGTGGCGATAAGACATTGTTTTGATTCCGCTAAATAATACAAGTGCAAGAATGGTTGAAACAAATACAGAAAACAGTGTCACTGTGATTGACGTCATTGTAGCCGGACTTCGGAATGGAACATCTCGAGACAAAAATCCAATAATACCACATCCTGTTCCGCAAGAGAGCACACCTCTTGTAAATATATAGAAACAATGTTTGTAGGTAAACTGGCCCCAATTCATAGATATTCTAGTCGAGTACCAACTGCCATTAGATGACATTGAAACGCAAAATAATATAAACAACACCAAACACACGAAAATTACTAAAAATTTCGCGGTTAGCTTGAGAAATTTCTCAATTCTGATTGTAAATAGAAAAAGTATCGCACCAATCAAGCAACTGGCTATAACGAACTTCCAAATACGAAAACAGTTGCTTTTCACTGTATTATGATCACCGATTTCTCTGTCGAAGAAACAGCTACTGGCTGTTTTCATTCCACAATCATCGTCGAACAATGCCTGGGCTTCCAAGCAGTGTTGGAATATCGATATATTTATTCTCTTCACCATACATTTTTCGTGCGTAAAATCTTCACAGCTAGACCACGTCGGCGGATCAAATGCTGCATAGAATGTATAATTCAGATACCATACCGTTAGCACTATCATGTATATTGTCTTTAATATCACTAAATATATTGTTGCGTATCCGACACTCCGAAAGATTGGAAAGAAATCCCAAATTTTTATCACGTTGTAGTTTGTGTACTGTGCAAGACATATCTCAGAATAAACTAAAGGTATGCCCACAATAATAGCGGCCACAGTATGTATAACTACGTGGACGTAAAGTCCATTATGTGACGTATCGACTGGAAGGAATACAACGGTCATTTCGTTCATAGTCCAAGCCCACAATATGAATTTATAAGTGCTATAATTCTTCCAGCGACTTTTAATTTCCTGGTAATACTTTTCATCCATCTTAACCTTTTTTATGCCAAGAATCTTATTAATTCCGCTCGAGAATATTTTATTACTGTTGTCATGGCCAACTAGTCTTGTAGGTTTTAGATATATATATTTTAGACATTATTTATACTTCTCGGTGTACAAACATGTTAATCTATACAATATATGAATTTAATTATATAAAATACTTCTTAATGGTTAAACCGCATTTAATTTTCACAGTATTTTTACATTAGGTTATTGCGTAAAAGTAACATTTTTGTTTTTATTAATTTAACCCGATGTTTCGTGACCTTTGCAGGATCACGTTTTCAGAATGATCCTTTAAAATTCTAAGCCCTGAAAAAGTATTTATTACATATAAACACAGAACACAGAAAGATAGTAGAAGTAGTGTCACATTATGAATGACATGAAAACCAGCGCACCCAAATTCACACATATAAACATTATATCTCATAATACACATATTAAGGATTGGTCTCCGCTGCGCTCCATCTAGATACCGCACTATCCAAGGACGATAGCAATAGCTTTTTTATTAGGGCAACTATTAGATGCTTGTGTGCGTGGCATCTTGACACTCAATGGCATCTTTCAAATTTTGTAACATAAGCTTCGTGTTATTTTACATTGAAATTAATAAAATACAAAATACTTACTGATGATATGAGATCCCAGTATTTCTTATTTCTTGTAGTATTTTTTTTATGTTTTACTACACAGACCGGCAATTTAGTTTCAATTATTAACAAAGTTTAACAGAAAATGTGGCACTTTAACTTCACACACTGTTCCAGACTGGCTCCATTACACCCACTTGGGCGTAGTATTAGTTGCCGCACTTTGCGACTACGCCTGCGGTATATAGTTGGAGCGCAGAGGAGACCAATCCTTAATCTAAGCATATGAAATTCGGACTAATTGGCCTAGCTAACAGCTAGTGCCAAAATAAAATACAGAATTACGGTAAATTGATACTTACGCATTAAGTCCATAAGGCTTGTATTAGTTTATAGTACCAAATATTACTAGCTTGCTGTGCTCCACCCCATATGTCACTCTGTCTAGCTCCTTACAGAAAAATAACTCTTATACGAATATATCAACTATCTTTCTGTGTTCTATCTCTATAAATGAGTAACGGTTATCACTGAAAAAACAAAATATTGAATATTATATCTGCTTTCGTATAAATCCTAAATTTTCATTTATAAAGATATATCAAAATGCACTCATTTAAATATAACGTGTAAGAACTACATTATAAATTAAAATAGCTAGGTAAAAGTAAAGTTAAGAACAAAAAAAAAATATTTTATGTGTGTTGCAATAAAAAATTGGTGATTGATTACCTATTTTCCCATTATCATCCAAATCACACAAATTAAATTTTACATTATTATTATAATATAGTATTAAGTATTGAGTTATAATAAATACCATTTTACCAGTGAAAATTTTTAAAATATATCCGTGCTTATTCTTATAAATATATTCGTTAATTAAATTTATGTGAAATATGATGAGCTTCCTTGTGCGGTGTTTTCGGGACGATACGACATGGGTACCTTCAAGAAAAGCGCGTACACCTTCCTTTAAGGCCGGCAAATTCCTCTGGTGTTGCAGGAGAGTGTGGGCGGCGGTGATCACTTAACACCAGGTGACCCGTACGCTCGTTTGTCCTCCTATTCCATAAAAAAAAATATAATAAAGATATTAATTACTGTCTGTTATTTTAAATAGATAAAAGTTACACAGAGTCCCGGTAGCTAGAGTTCCGGGTTCGAATCTATCCCGGTAGGTGTAAGCATTTATATGATGAATATGAATGTTTATTTCCGAGTCATGGATGTTTATTTGTACCTACTTATGTATGTTTAAATAAGTATATTGTATTAAATATATAGTTGTGTTGTATGCAAGTAAGTACATGAAGTACGGGCTATGCTTAGTTTGGGGCAAGATAATTTGTGTAAAAGTGTGTCAATATTTATATTTATTTATTTATATGCAAGTAAATAATTTTATATTTCTGTAGTAAATTTGCATTAACAAAATGCATTAAACAATTAACAAAAGAATGAAGATATACACAGGGTGTTTTTTTTAAGAAGGGTGATGGCTAAGTCGGAAACTATGAGACTTAGAGAAAAGTCGTGTCAGGAATCATGCTCTAGATTTATAAGAAACCAATAGCTGCATATTTAGTATTTTAAAATTTCCCGAACTTTGAGGGAAATCCACCCGAATGATTTTTCAAAAAAAGGTTACATCCTGTATTATTGAACCAATTGACTCTGTTGTTGATAAAGATCAATTTTTGTAAAGATATTATGTTATACTAAAAATGAAAGGAAATAGAAAAATTTTACAATTTTTTTGCATATCTCACTTTTAACTAACTAACAAGTTGCTCAAAATGGGTTCCTTTCACTCCAATGCATAAGTTTACACGACCTTAATGACATTAGTTTGAATAGGAGGTGAGTTTTCTTTAGTGTAAAAATAATAAAACAAACAAATTTGGTATTTCCTTTCAATTTTAGTTATACATTTCATTGCAAAGTTTGATCCTTATCAGCAACAGAGTCCATTGGTGCAGTGATACAATAATACAGGATATTTTTTTTAAATCATTCGGGTCGATTTCCGTCAAAAGTTCAAGATTATTAAAAAGAAATATGCAGTTATTGTTTTCTTATAAATCGAGGCCATGAGTCCTTTCACGAGTTTTCTCTAAGACTCGTAGTTTCCAACTTAGCCATCACCTCCTTTCTTAAAAAACCACCCTGTATATTAGCAATGGCCGAATGATTGAAATTAAAACGACGATAATAGTAACCGTAATGGAGATAAACTGAATTTAACTCCCGTCTAGCGAGTAAACGAACGCAGCGGGTAATGATTCGTGTATAGTACTCCTAAATTATTGCTCTGTATTGTAATTTATACTCTGTTCTGATAACGGCATAAATTCCCATCGCCGACAGTGCAGCTGCAAGCTACGGCGACGTCGCCACGGCATGACGCCACTTGACGAAATGTGTTTCAAAAAATATCCGTAGCGATCTATTTATCGGATTGTGTTCGATGGCTTTGTTTACTACAACAACGTTAAGTTGACAAAATTTATAACCGATGCGGAACTCGAACCCGCGACATCTATCGTTCTGTGCGAATGCTCTTCCAGTGAGCCAACCGTTCGAGTGGCGTACGTTGATAAATCTCGTATATGTATTGTTCAATTCTCAGGTTGTGGATTCATCTACAGGATCTACTTTACAGTTGATAACCTGCTAAACCTCAATATTTGCATATTAGGAAATTGACTTGAGATGTCGCTCTTTCAAATCGAAACAGTTTGTTTTTTTATTGATAGGACATTCAATCAAACCAATTCAAAATCACTTTATTACTCCTAAATTATTGCTCTGTATTGTAATTTATACTCTGTTCTGATAACGGCATAAATTCCCATCGCCGACAGTGCAGCTGCAAGCTTCGGCGACGTCGCCACGGCATGACGCCACTTGACGAAATGTGTTTCAAAAAATATCCGAAGCGATCAATTTATTGGACGGTGCTCGATAGCTTTGTTTACGACAAAAACGTTACCATAACAAGCTATTGCAGATTAATCTTTTCTTAACAAATTTTATTTTGAAGTTATACTTCTTTAGGCGCGTTATGAAAAAATGATGAGAGTGAAATTTTAAGATGCGCGCGCATCACTGTAACACAAAAGTAACAGGGTGAAGTTGGTTCCTTAAATTTTTTGACGTTTGCGTCATTCGTTATTTTTTTTTTTTGGTTTATTCGTCCATTATTAAGAATACAAAGGCACAGGGTTATATAGCCATTGCAAGATTGTTACAAAAATTTTCTTTCTAAAGACGTGGAATAGCACGAGAAATAAATCATTTTAATGATTTTTAATTCGTTAGGCCAAAGAAGTATAACTTAATGCGTGGATACATAAGTACACACATACTTTTTTTGTGACTTTCCTTCACTACTATGATTTTAATACAATTGAATAATAATACTATGAATGAATCAAATAATAAATGGTATTAAGAAAAAATATAATTTATTAAAAAAGATTATTGGTTAAAATATGTTATGGTATATGGATGCAACTATAATACTCAATGAATGAACACAAGTAAGGCAAAAAAAATATATAAACTAATAAAATATAATGTATTTTCTTATACTATTCATAAGTAGAAATGGATGATACGACTTAAACTTACCTTTAACTTAAACCGCATGGAATTTCCTAAAGGACCGACAACTCTTCTTTGATTCCTCTGGAGAAGATGGGTGGAGGTGATCACTTAACGTGACCCATACACTCGTTTTTTTACTTATACAGAGAAAGAATAAAAGATAATATGTAAGAGGCACTCTTGGCATCAGCCATTCTCATTTTTTTTAAGATAATAAGGGACGAGACGAGCAGGACGTCCAGCAGATGGTAATTGATATGGCGTGCCGATAACAATGCAGTGCCGCTCAGGATTCTTGAAAAATCCAAAAATTCTGAGCGGCACTACAACTGCGCTCGTCGCCTTGAGACATAAGATGTCAAGTCTCATTTGCCCAGTAATTTCACTAGCTACGGCGCCTTTCAGACCGAAACACAGTAATGCTTACACATTACTGCTTACCTATGGGTAAGCAGTAATGTGGGAAGCTCCTTTACACAGGATGCCGGCTAGATTATGATCTAGCCGGCATCCTGTGTAAAGGAGCTTCCCACTCATTCTGTTCATGCTGTCTATGATGAATGACTTTTGAAAAATTGAATGAATGAATAAAAACTTTATTAATAACAAAAAAAACATACAAAATAATACAAGTAAAAAAAGAGTGACATAGGTAAGAGAAAAAAAATTGTAGAATTACGAAATTCAATAAAAATAAAAATTCGAAATTCTAATTTTGAAAAATGATAATCACATCAAAACAATAAAAAAATCAAGAAAATTATCGATATGTATTAATTCTAAAGGGATTTTTATCTTTAGATGGGCTATCTTGATGTGGTAGTTCCTCCCGACTTCGTAAGTGAAGAGACTTCCGGTGACGTCATGATACCTGAAGGAGACATGGCAAAATTATCATGTCGAGCTCGAGGTCAACCTGCACCACGTGTCTTGTGGAGGCGAGAAGACGGCTCTGAAATAGTCCTGAGACATCCAAATGGTACTAAATCTAAAGGTAATCAAAAATGATTTATGTTTTTAAAGTGATTACCCTCACTTAGGATCAATACACAAATAAAATTTGAAAACAAAATTTTATGAACGATGCGGGAATCGAACCCGTCGACTCGTCATAAAATATCGTATGCTTTGTTCAACTGTCAGTTTGTGGTAACAAATTGTTTAGATTTGCAAGACCGACATCTCAAGTCAATTTCCTAATATGGAAATACTGGGGTTGATCGGTAACTGTAAAGTAGATCCTGTAGATGAAGCCACAACCTGAGAGTTGAATAAAGCATACAAGACTTTATCAACGATACGTCACTCGAACGGTTAGCTTAGTTGGAAGAGCACTCGCACGGAACGCGATTGGTCCTGGATTCGAGTCCCGCATCATTCATTAAATTTTGTTTTCTAATTTTATTTGTGAATAAAAAACGATGTCTAATTGTACTACACGGCCACATTATCTCTGGACTTCACTGGAACGTAATGCCCCTCTTCCGTTCCCCTTTCAGCCCCCCGCGCTCGTCCTATTGCGTCAGTAGGGTTTGCAGTTTCATTTCCGTTACATATATGTCTTAATATTTACGTGCTATCACTGCTATGTTTTGGAGTTTTCATTGATACGTTTTGACTTTCATCTCTCAAAAAAATAAATTCTCTTTTTACTTCACTTAGACGCTTTGATTGTTGTTTCATCATTATAACATCAGCATCACAACACAATAATCTTTACATCAATCAATAATACAGAAAAAATAAATCCTTATTTATTTATTAATAACGATATTAGGATATTAGTTAGTGACGTGACGTCATCGATGTCAGGATATAATGTCCAGAGATAATGTTACGTCATTATTTATTAATACGGCTATACTCCCGTCTTTGTCGGTGTCGGTACCGACTAGTTTCGGACCATTCGGAGTTCCTTCATCAGGGTGAGTGTGGTGGGTTCGCGATAACGTCCCACCACTTACTGCGGACTTGGGCTCGTAGTGCGCGGCTGGACAGGGCGGGGGGTGCAGGGTTCGCCGGTGATGATGAGCACGGTATCACTGACACTGCATCACTATTGGTATCCACGGGTGCACAGAATGAAAAATCTTATTTGACCAGTAGGCACAAAGGCATTTCTTCCCCTCGGGTACATAAACACAGTACACACATCACCCTTCACACATACACACATCCCTACACATTCACCATACACACATAACAGTCATAACGTAAATATAATATAACACTTGATCGATTTTGAACACAATCAAATACCTAGTTTGTATAAGTTTGCTGATTTCAAGTACACGCACCTACCGCTGATCTAAGGACGATGAATACTATCCTTTCGTGATACAGTTTTTACTAGTACGAAACGATAGGGTTAATTAGTTTAATGACAACCACTAAGTTACCTATAATAATGAAAGTTAACTTTGAATAATAAATAGTTATATTGTGTTTAGTTTATTGTATAGATTAAGAAGCTGTATAAGGGTTGTTTTCATATTTTAACAAAGATTTAATAAAGATAAAGAATGTACTCACAATGTCCACTACGTGATCATCAGCACTATGGGTCTTATTGCGAGACGCGTTTTGTAACACTGATTTCCAAGTTGGTGGCAGAGCCCAATCCTTGTCTCAATTAAAATTAGGTCGACGGTCAATTTCAATGGCTTCCAGCAGCTTGTGAGACACAAAGTTTTATTACGAGCCGATACTTTCAACCTATCGAACCCAATATAATGTGATGTGTCGGAGTTTAGAGCGTGCTCTGCCTCTGCCGAGGTATTGCTATCTAACTTACCTACACTGCGGATGTGCTCGGTGAGTCTGGTTTATATGTTGAGTCCCGTTTCACCAATTTTAGCTACATTGCCGCACTCGCATGGAATTGCGTAGACGCCAGGGCTCTCCAGAGTGATTGAGTAAAGCTGTATTAATAAATAATTTAAAAATGACTCACGAAAGTTTTAATAACCAACGCCACTCCTTCGAGTAACATAGGGGCACTTCTCGATAATTCCAGCTTCTCAATCGCAGTTGGTTTACGCCTGGGTATCCCTAGAACAGTTCCCCGTATGTGCCGTTGCGGAGGCAATGTAGACAGCCTTATCTTGCCGCCGCAGTGCGGGCCGTCTCTCACGCCATGCCGCCTTAAACGACGTCTTGCGTCGGGCCTTTACTATCGTCAACGTGCCGGCTATCCTAGAGCCGGATGGAATTTCACGTGATGATGGTAAGAGGCCTGATGGAATGACGTTGATTTCTTGGAGTCGTGGAAAGCCATTGGTGTGGGATGCGACTTGTGTGGACACGCTAGCCCCCTCTCATATTCAACAATCATCTAGAGCGGGAGGTGCAGCGGCGGAAACTGCCGAAAACCTAAAGCGGAGGAAATATGCATCACTCGGTGATGGATACATATTTGTTTCCTTTTGGTGGAGACGATGGGTCCTTGGTGTTCAGCGGCACAAAAACTCATAAAAGAGCTATCCAGGCGTCTAACCGATTTAACAGGTGATCCAAGATCTGATACTCTGTCAAAGGATAAGTTTGGCTATACAAAGTACACGTTGCCAGCTTCATGGGCACCTTTTTACACAAATAGCGTTATTAATTATTAAGTCATATTATTATTAGTATAATATTATTTTTTAATAATAAAATTATAAATAAAATGTATGTATAGGTAAAAAATACATCCAATGAAAATATTATTATACCGCGAAATTGAGTTAAATAACGTGTTATTAAATATCATTATTTTAAAACCTACGTGATTGTTGTATTTCTCTTGATATGCAATATTTTTTTAGTTCACACACATGAAGATGAGGTGCTGAAGTTGAATAAGATTTCCCGTTCGGACATGGGCGCATATCTTTGCATCGCAAGCAATGGTGTCCCCCCTTCTGTGAGCAAGAGAATAGTAGTAAAGGTTCACTGTAAGTAAATATAAGTGTACAGTTTCTTGGAGATAATCCTTAAGATCAAGTCAGCCATTAAAATAAATTGCATGTCTTTTATACCGAGTAAGAGTCTTCATTAAGCAGAAATATGTCTGAAATAAATAAAATTGACAAAAAGCGTCTATAATAGTACGAAACACGACATTTTTTTAGAATCTTCATTCATAGAAGATAATGTATGTGTGTATGTATTTTAACCGACTTCAAAAAAGGAGGAGGTTCTCAATTCGTCGGTATTTTTTTTTATGTTTGTTACCTCAAAACTTTCGACTGAACCGATTTGGTCCATATCTGACTCTGGAATCCATGAGAAAAATCATAAAAGTCTTAAATTTGCTATACATACGTATAGCAAATTGGATGATAAATTTACGAATAACTCAATATCGCGCCAACCAATTTCGATGATTATTTTTTTATTGGAAAGGATATACTTCAAAGATAGTTTGGTTAGGATAATTTCTGATTACGGAATCCATGGCAAAGTAATGGAACTCTTCAATTAAACGCTTACGTTCATTGCTGCATTGAAAAATTTAGTATATCTGCACATATTTAGACAAGTTGTTAGTTAGTGTACTTCAAATACACTAAAAATCAAAAAATAAAAAAAAAATAACAAAAAAACAACCGACTTCAAAAACACTATTCCAAAACAATAGATATAATATGCACTAAAAATTATAAAAATAATTGCGTATTTTTATACAATCTAATTCTAGTTACGATTATTGACATTTTTGGAGTCGGTGTCATCCAAGATAGGCTTGTAACTACATACATAGTTATAGGTGAGATGTGCTTGAGTCGTGACGAGGTGAGAGGCGAGAGCGGGTCGCGGCGGAAGGACACACATTCCAAAAATTACAATAATCGTAACTAGAATTAGATTGTATGAAAATACGCAATTATTTTTATACTTTTTAGTGCATATTATATCTATTGTTTTGGAATAGTGTTTTTGATGTCGGTTGTTGTATTTTTAATTTTTTTTTACATAAAATTCCATTTGCACACATTTAAATCACAGCATGACCACACCGAACTTGAAGTTTATTTGGTTGGGCACGAGAAAGATTAGCTTAAAATAGAATATAAATGATTTATAGAATATAAATTCCACTAAAAACACCTAGTTTCTGTATTTTTTTTTAATATATTAATAAATCAAGGCGACATTTGCGAATAACATGGCGTTAATATCAGTTGTCATGTCATCAATAATTTAATAATTTTGAACACGGCGAATAGGACAAACTTCAAACCTTAGATCTGTTATACGTCTAGATAGACTGTGATAACTTAAAAAATTGAGGTTGATAGTTAACCTCTATTTTAAGCAATGCATGCACACTAATACAAAATTACATAAAATCGCGACTGTAAAACGTAGCTTGTCACGCACACTAAAGTTATACCCCTGGCCTGTTTTGTTTAGCAGCAAAAGGCTCTATTGACGTAGAATTTATCGAAGCAAATAATTCTTCTAAGATTTTTGCGTAATCTGATGCAATATCTAGTAAACGTACAAAGAAATCTTGGAACAACTCCTTAATCACGACTGCTATTCCAACGAAAATAAAAATTGTAGCAACTTTGTTTAAATTTTATTTAAAGCAACACTAAATGCCAGCGACCTTGAGCGATATGAGTTCACGGCTGCCAGCCCGCCATCTATGTAACAAAGCCAATATTTTCAAAATTCTTGCGTGGAAAACAGCTTATATGCTTACAATCCTCGTTATTCACTACTAATCTGAATAAATGAAACTACACAAAAAAGTACAAGCTATAAGAATAACTTTTCTGAGAGAAGTACCAAAAAAATGCGTCATGCCATGCCAAAAAACTTGTTTAACTTCAAAGAAAAGTGGTTGTTCAAAAAGGCTCGGCAGTGTTAACTTTAACCAAAGCAAGCATTAGCAACCTACAAATAAGACTTAAGGATATGTGTAACAGGATTAAGTAGTGTTCATAGCTCGAAATGCTATACTTTCACCACAAAACTTGTCTTAAAACACCATGTTTGCGTGTTTTCTGCTTACTCTTCGCCTTATAATACAATATAGAAGACGATATTTGTTCCGCAGTTCACCCGGTGATACAAGTCCCTAATCAGTTAGTGGGAGCTCCGCTTGGAACTGACGTAACCCTGGAGTGCTACGTCGAGGCATCACCAAAATCTATTAACTACTGGGTTAAGGAGTCAAGTATGTAAACACATTAATCACCTTATTGCTCTCAATATTGTTGTCATTATTATAACACTAGAAATAAGGGATTGCTTGTAACTTAGTTTAGTAGGCTTCATAAGATACATAATAGTTTTAAGGGTAAATGTATACACTTTCATAATAAATTCCAAGCCAATGTTCAGGCATTATCTATAAATAAAATTAAATGTTGTATTAAAATAATGGCTCTGTCGTAAATCCTACTACTCCACAGCTGAATATCTAAGTGATCCGACAGCCTGGTACTAGATTATGATTTTTTTGTAGCAATAGCCATGACAATAAGATATTGTTAATTTCATTAAAAAGTGCCTACAAAAATCATGCTGGGACAGTTTTTTTGCGTCGCTTCTTCTCTCTTAGAGCACCATTTGCTTCCGAAGCGGTAGTAGTATCTAGTATATTAGAAATGATATCAAAAAGAATTCTAAAGGAATCAATTTTGAGAAAATATATGCCTTTTTATGCCTTTTTGTCTTTCTTGTATGAAAATCGACGTATTGTGTCTGTGTATGTTCCCTATGGACTCTTAAATTTTTACAATATTTAAATATAATATAATATATATATATATATATATATCTTCTTATTTATAACCTATAGCTTAAAGGGATATTATCTAGGTATATGAATGGTTGGTAGATATTGTCAGTTGGTATGTCTGTGAAAACACCTGTTATTAATCTATAATCTATATACAGGGTGGCCGAGAAGTTGACGTCCAAAGCTAAAATTTAAAAGCCTCATGGTGATGAGTATCCGAATCACCCCTATGTATGTTCTACGATTTTGCGTAGTTTAGGAGAATTATTTTTAATATGGCTTCTATTTTTAAAAACTTCCCAGAACATTGGCCAATAAAATGAGCCAAATTCAAATTTTTGCTTTGGACGTCAACTTCACGGCCACCCATTATATAAAATGATAGATAAATATACACAAATAAAATTTGAAAAAAAAATTTTATGAACGATGTGGGACTCGAACCCGCTACCTCTCGCGTTCCGTGCGAGTGCTCTTCCAACGTTGATATCGTTGATAAAATCTTGTATGCTATGTTCAACTCTCAGGTTGTGGCTTCATCTAAGTTTTAATTCTTGCCATATCTTCATTTAAAATGTGTGTGCGCGGACGAAGTCGCGGGCATTAGCTAGTCATTCATAAGTCTGTAATAATAAATTTTTTACGTCGAAAGTAATTTAAAAGAATTAGAAGTAAAACTTGGGTTGCTCCAAAAACAAGTTTATGTTATTTATTAAAACTTTCGTGAGTCATTATTAAATTATTTATTAATCCGGCTTTACTCACGTTTTATCGGTGTCGAAACCGAGTCCGCAGTAAGAGACGGGACGTTATCGCGAACCCACCACACTCACCCTGATGAAGGTACTCCAAATGGTTCGAAACTAGTCGGTACCGACACCGACAAACCTGAGTAAAGCCAGATTTATAAGTAATATAAGTTACTTCTATAAGATAATGACATGCGAGTGTTAAAAGTAGACATAGTTTGTTGATGACATTTTATATGTGTGTCTCTAGCGACACTCCCTTATATTACGAAACTTTAACAATTATAATGATTGGTCTAAAGAGTCCACTTTACATTCAACTTCATTAGGAAGTGTTAGCTTATAGGACCTCAGGGAATCTCGCTGGATCTTAAGAAGTTCGGACCACGTCTGTACTTAGACATGCAGGGGAAATTTTCAACAAAACGGGATATATATCGCGAGTTTAGATGGATATTTTTAATTGTGATATGAAGTCCTACTAATATTATAAATGTGAAAGTTTGTATGTCTGGATGTATGTTTGAACCTCTTTAACGCAAAATCTACTGAATAGATTTTGATGAAACTTTACAATAATATAGCTTACACACCAGAATAACAAATAGTCTATAATTTATAAAACTATAGTGTGAATTATACAAAATATAAAAGAAGTGTGATTGTTACTAATGAATACAACTAGCGCCATCTCTTATCAACTAGCAAGCACAAGATCAATACAATTTATATGGCAAAACAACGTTTGCCGGATCAGCTAGTATAATATACATGTATGCTTTACAACAAGATCTCAGAAAATGTTCAAAACAAATGTATTACGAAATTCGAAAGTACTGTTTTAAAAGCGGCCAAGTGCGAGTCGGACTAGCTCATGAAGGTTTCCGTAGCAGCAAGTAACATAATATAAAATTTATATAGAAAGGAAAATGATATTAAATTAACTAAATGCAACAGGCAAAAAATCTTTGCTTAAAATCATACAGTGCAAATGAGCTCTCATCGTTTATACGTATTAAAAAAAACTACTTACTGCTTAAAACTACTAGATCTCGTTCAAACCAATCTTTGATGGAAGTTTTCATGGTAATATACATCATATATTTTTTTTAGTTTTATCATTTTCTTATTTTAGAAGTTACAGGGGGGGTCGCTCATTTTACCACTTTGGAATTGTCTCTCGCGCAAACTATTCAGATTAGAAAAAAGTGATATTAGAAACCTCAATATCATTTTTAAAACCTATCCATAGATACCCCACACGTATGGGTTTGATGAAAAAATTTTTTGAGTTTCAGTTCTAAGTATCAACCCCCAAAATTTATTGTTTTTTTTTTCTATTTTTGTGTAAAAATGATAATGCGGTTCATAGAATACATCTACTTAGCAAGTTTCTAGAGTATAGTTCTTATAGGTTTGAAAAAAAGTGGCTGTGACATACACGGATATACAGACAGATATGACAAATCTATAAGAGTTCCTTTTTTGCCATTTGGCTACGGAACCATAAAAACGTTTGTGTGGTAAAGGTTACTATAACATAAATGACTTTCTTAAGCGAAAACTTCTTTAGACTCGCTGAGCGCTGATTACTAGGTATTTAATGATATTGAGCTGTCATGCCTAGCGAATATAGGATGATTATGGGAATAAAAGTATAATTATGTATACGATTATAGGTACTTTATTAATACAGAATAAAAATTAATATCGTAAGGCTTTAGGCAAAATATTAAAATAAGAGTAAAGACGAACAAGATAGTCTCAATAGTTAAATATACAACAAATAATAAATTGAAATAACATAATAAAAGGGAATTAGATAACTAGTTTCAGTTTAAATATAAATTTACTTCATTACTCCTTTAAAAATCTTATTTATTCACTGAAAAAAGTAAGTAGCACTTTTGCTGTTTGAATTTAGAATACCCCAGTATATTTGATTTGATTGGTCGATTTAAAAAAAAAATTATCTATAAGGAGTTTAATACATGAATGATAATTAATATTGTTTCACAAATTAATATCGTAAAAGTCAAAGTTTTATTTGTAAACAAAAAACGTGAAAAGTGAAAATTTTACATTAAACATTACTAAATCATTGGTCACATTAATATCAATTTAATTTAAATAGCAGTATTATTTATTATTCTACTATATTATCAAATTTTCTTTTTTTCAATTTTTTAATTGAAAATATTCGTATAATGAATAAAAGCAGTATTTACTAGGGTATATTTACATACATAGATACATAAAATCACGCCTCTTTCCCGTAGGGGTAGGCAGAGACCACTTCTTTCCACTTGCTACGATCCTTACATACTTGTTTCGCTTCGTCCACTTTCATTATTCCTTTCATACATGCTCTCCGGTTTAGGGTTCTCTTGACTTGGCCTTTTTTCAAGACGTCCCAGATTTGATCTTGAAACGTCCGCCTAAGTCTTCCCTTCCAACACTTTCATTCACACTGGCCTTATACACTTTCTTCGTCAATCGTTCTTCATTCGTTCTCTCGACATGTCCAAACCATCTCAGCATAAGGTATATTTTCACTATAATATATCTCTAAAAATAATAGTGTTTAGAAATTGCATTTTAATTCTAGTAATTACTGCAAATTTAATCTGCATTTAAATAATTTAACCTTCCTTTTTCCTTCATTAAAATAATAATATGTCTTTTTCCGCTTAATACTTTCCATTGCTCGTTGTCATGATATAAAATTTTGTCTCGTCTGTTTTAATATTCAATGAATAATGAATAGAATGTATTTGTAAGTTCGTGTCTTTGATTTGAATTCAATAGTAAACCTGTTGGTCTGTTCAGTTGAATGCTAACTTTGATCAAAAACTCCCACGTAGTTTAGTAAATGTTTGAACTGACGTTGAAACTTTGAGATTCCAGAACTTCATTTCGGTATTCAAACTAAGTTTACACACATAATATAATATTACTAGCTGACCTGACAGACGTTGTTCTGTACATAATAAATAAAAATCATGTTTTTTATGAATATTTTGTCAATAATATTTCTTAACAATAAGAATTATTTCGTAAAATATGCGCCCTTGTTGTTTCAATGAAATTGCTTCACAAACCGTGTCAAACCGGGCGTCAATCAATTCTCTCATAGAAAATATGTCTATACAAAACAAATATTGGAAATAAAAATAACTGTGGGTAAATCGAAATAAAAATTATCCTATCTCTCAAGTTTGACTAAATTGCACTCCATGAAGTAATCCCCATTAAAATCCGTTCATTAGTTTAGGAGTCCGTCGCGGACAAACAACGTGTCACGTAATTTATATATATTAAGATATTACGAGCAGGCCCGGAAAACGTTATTTTGACATCTAAATTATTAGTTTTAGTGTTCGACTGTTTTTTCTCCGACGTACTTTACAAATCCGACAACCACGAAAATGTCTTTTAATTTTTCGGGTTAGTATGTAGCATATATTTGGCGGAGGATTTGTTCCATTTTCAGGCACTGGCACTCAGTGCACCGGGAATCGAACAAAAAATAACCGTGATACAACAGGTACCAAACAGGTACGACAATTTGCATGAATAGAGACGACAAAATATTAATTATGATAAGGATAATGACACAAATGAAATTTGTAAACACTATTTATCAACGATGCGGGACTCCACTGTTCCGTGCGAGCGCTCTTCCACTGACCCAACCGTTTGAGTGACGTATCGTTCAAAAATCTTGATATGCTCGCTTACGTTGTAGTCGCTCGATTTTAATTTAATATTCAAGATTCCCTCAATAGAAACGTAATGAAAGTCTATTAAGACATTCTTTAGATATGAACAATTACCAAAAGCATTGTTGGTTGCCATGGCAGTCGTAAAAGCCGTGATCACTGAAGTGTAACTAACAATCATTGTCTTATTTTACCACAATAGGTCACTTTTCTTAAGGCTTAAATCTCTTACTCGTAAATTAAATCTTAATATCTCATTACTTGCAAGCTTCGCTCCGCCCGAGATCGACGCTTGCCAAAAAACTATAGTAATTTGAAACAATCCGCCAGATGTTTCAATGTATGTGGTTTTTAAAATAAGAATAACTTTTAATATTTTAATCTGTTATGATTATTGTTTTTGATTATAAAATCCGTCTGCTTTACGGCCTTTCCCAATATTGAATCTATCTCTTACTTGAGATAAAAATCGTAACTATCGTTGAGTTTTCTATCCCAATAAATTTATCGACGGTAACTCACCTTATCCGTACCTACACGCTGTCATGGGACGACGTATAGCTTACCACCGATAGAAGTTTGTATGGAAATTGCAATTCACGCGTCCCAATATAAGGCGATAAGAATGACTTATCGGGTATATTGACAGCTAATTACTGACAGTAGAAGGTAGTAATTTATCTCTATCAGTCGATAGTATATTGGGAACGACCGGGACCGTTAGTCGGTATTGACAACTATACCTACGTTATATTATAATATAACAATAATGTAAAAATGTACATTGATTTTTTTTAACAATACT
This sequence comes from Leptidea juvernica, assembly GCA_949711755.1. NCBI lineage: Eukaryota > Metazoa > Arthropoda > Insecta > Lepidoptera > Pieridae > Leptidea > Leptidea juvernica. Next base: position 4,710,136 of record CATIXQ010000003.1, on the reverse strand, counting down.
TGTTATGTACTCTAAGAACAATACAAATACTGAAGTAGTTTAACGAAATTTTCCTTGTCTATATGTATGTCTGTCAAGACATTTTCATCTCGGGAACATGTGGAGGTATCAAGTTGAAATTAAAACGATATACTCAAGTCTTCAGTGTATTGAAGCTGTGAAAAAATCAAACTTGTGAATTAACTTAAAAAAAAGATATGCCCGATTATGTCGCAAAAAAGTATAGTCGACACTCTCAAGGTAATCAAAAATTATCAGGTATTTTCCGTTGACCTAGAACTATGTGTAATACCATCTCATACTTCTAGTATAGGCAAAAATCTGAAAAATATATAATACTAGTTGACCCAGAAAACGTTGTATTGCCATATAAAGTAATTAAAAAATTTTTAGGGTATAAAAAGTAGATGCAACCGATTCTCCTACCAAATTTATCGTACTACAATTATTGTATTCGATTGCCATCTTGCAATCCTATAGCGGATTTGTGGATGAAACAGAATAATATAAAAATGGCGGTACAAAAATAGTTTTAGATCGTAGAAGGGCGAAAATTTGAATTTGCATGTATTTTTTAATGCTGACTCATAATCAAACAAATTTAAAAAAAAATTGGCGTGGACCACCCTTAACATTTAGGGGGATGAAAAATAGATGTTGTCCGATTCTCAGGCATACCCAATACGCACTCAAATTTTCACGATAATCAGTCAAGCCGTTTCAGTGGAGTTTAACTACAAACACCGCGACACGAGAATTTTATATATTAGATAGAAGATGTAATTACATCTTTTACATTTAATTAAATCAAAAAAAAAATTATATGGAACCCTCGCAGTGCTAGTCCAACTCTTTCTCTTTCTCTTCTGGTATTTTATTTATTTTGATTTAACAAAGAAACATTTAGAAGAAGCTGAAGAAAAAAAAACAATCTCAAATCGTACAGAAGAAAAAGTAAATTGATTTCATATGAACAGATTCTAATGATACAATATACTGGTATATTACGAGCAGTAACTAGGACATAGTTCAGATGAAACGTAGATCTATAAAATGTTGATGGTTCAATAATCTAACTAGTCACGAAAGCTCCGGTCCGTAATCTCGGGTGCATAAAACGAAAATGTGTTTCAATAACACAGTAAAGTACAACGCGGTACCAGTGTGGAATTGTAATAAAACTTCACTACGGATTCACTGTGAAATATCCATTAGCACCTATTCGAGTGTAAAATATGCCAACTAAAGTTATAAAATTACATTATTATAGTTGCAGAGCCTATTTCGTTTTTTTTTTATGGAATAGGACGACAACGAGCGTACGGGTCACCTGGTGTTAAGTGATCACCGCCGCCCACATTCTCCTGCAACACCAGAGGAATCACAAGAGCGTTACCGGCCTTTAAGGAAGGTGTACGCGCTTTTTTTGAAGGTACCCATGTCGTATCGTCCCGGAAACACCGCACAAGGAAGCTCATTCCACAGCGTTGTAGTACACGGAAGAAAGCTCCTTAAAAACCGCACTGTGGAGGACCGCCACACATCCAGATGGTGGGGATGATATCTTAATTTGTGGCGAGTCGTGCGAAGGTGGAATTAGGCGGCAGGAAATCAGGTTAAACAGCTCTTCGCAACACTCCCCGTGATAAATGCTGTAGAAAACACACAATGAAGCGACGTCTCTACGCAACGCCAAGTGATCCAGCCGTTCGCAGAGCACTACTTTCTTGACATTGAATTCATTTAGTGGATAATATATTCTGAAAAAAATCTTCCGGCCACACATGGAGTATTGCTGTCATCTCTGGTCTGGCCCACCCCAGTATCAGCTCGAACCATTTGACTGAGTGCAACTCAGAGCTGCTAGAATTGTCGGGGACCCAGTGCTCTGTGAATGACTAGCGCATGACGTGACGTTTATTATGTGTCTTCTACCGCATTTATCACGGGGGGTGTTCCGAAGAGCTTTTCAACCTGATTCCTTGCCTTGAATTTCACCTTCGTACGAAGCGCTGCAAATAAGGATCATCCCCAGCATTTGGATGTTGCAGCGGTCCTCCACAGTACGGTTTTCAAACTTTCTTCCACGTACAACAAAGCTGGAATGAGCTTCCTTGTGCGGTGTTTCTGGGACGATACGACATGGGTACCTTCAAGAAAAGCGCGTACACCTTCCTTAAATGCAGTAACGCTCCTGTGATTCCTCTGGTATTGCAAGAGAATGTGGGCGGCGGTGATCAATGAATATCATGTGAAGTAGGCTTGTTCGCCCTCCTCTTCCTTAAAAAACAACATACATGTACGAATGAAACTCGAGCAGTATCCCTTCTTCTTGGAAATGTCAAAAGGTGATGGATAAACCTCGTGCTGTGCATCAAGACCGAACCTTATCCTATTAATATCTGCTTGACGTCACTATTACGTCACTGACATGGCGGCCTATCCCCATCTTAACGCGCGGGGGTTACAAAATTAACGAATAATTTTATAAATTTAAGACATATTCAATAAACATTTTGGAATCAATGCACTAGAATCCCAACATAAATTCAAGTAACAAATTATAGATAAAAAATCCACAATTTAGAATAATATTTATTTTAATTTTATACGAATGAACGATAAATTCTTACCAAGTGATTAGTATCTTCGTGAGGGGAACAAAAAAATATTAGTAACAATCCGCACTACAGATTAAAGCCTTTTACTTCATATTTCTTCGCATAGCCGACGGCGGTTCCAGAAAGTTCTCAGCACAACAGTTGTAGCGTAAAATTTACGGGTTAATTTTCAATTGTACTCAGTTTATATGTTTTGTTGAATGTATGAATGAAATAATAATTCATAAATTGAAATAGGCGCTGTTTCACATAATATACTCACAGTTTTTGTTATAAATAAACAATAACAATAGTAAGTCTATATATAATTGACAATTATAAGCGTGGGTGGAGCAATATTCATTTACGGCCGTTTTCAATAGCCTATCTACCCTTAGTTTAACTTACGGATACATTGCTGTCACCGTTTATTGACAAGATACTATCTATCCATAGTTATATTCCAATGCCATCTGTCAATAGGTCATTGAAACGTAAGTAAGCGTAAAAGGATAGATTTGTCTACGTCTAGTAAGTTAAACTAAAGATAGATAGGTTATTGAAAACGGCCGTTAAATGAATTATGATTTGTAGTGTCATGTTGCATCCTAAGGGAACGAAATGGACAAACTGTCGTGAAATTACGGCTCTGAAGCTGAGATTCTTCAGTCTATGGGCTATCCGGAGACCTACCCCTAGACACAAATGACAACACGGATAAAAATACGAACCAGGATAGAAATAGACTAAGAACTCCTCAAGAGTCCGTCCCTAGACGTCCACAGTTAGGACTTTTACCTAATGGTGTATGGTGCGAAGAGATGTGGGTTTTCTCTGCATCTTCTGCCGCATTTATCACGAGGAATGCACCCACGCCATGTTGCTGTCTGGAATTCTACAAACGTATTTCCTAGCAGTCACTTTCCAGAATAAATTTCTGGCTGCAGTTTTATAGAACCAATATGAATAACATGAATATATGCTCGTATGTGCTCCTCTAACATAAAATAGAGATTGATAATAGTAGTCTGTGAGTTAATTATGACTGTTCAATGTCCGTACATTAATGAAAATTTAATATATGTTCACAAAAATCGTCACATTTTTGCTCTTAATAGTGATTTTCCTTATTGTACATTATACACTAGAAATTAGGGATTGCTTGTAACTCTTAATTCTAGTAGATATAAGATATAAGATACATAATAGCTTTAAGGGTAAATCTTTACACTTTTATAATAAGGTTCCGGCCACTGTTCAGGCATTATCTATAAATAAATTTAATTGTTTTAGTAATTACCACTCCTCAGCTGAATATCTATGAGATCGGACATCTTGGGACTAGATTTTGATTATTTAATAGCAATAGCAATGACAGTACAATATTGTATATTTCATTAAAAAGAGCGCAAAAAAAGAAGGCTGGGAGAGTTTCTTGCACCGCTTCTTTTCTCTCAGAGCGTCATATATTACCGAAGCGGTAGTAGTGTCTAGTATATTAAAAATTACATCAAAAAGAAGTGTATAGGAATCAATTTTGAGAAAATAAATGCCTTTTATGCCTTGATTAAACATATACTTCGTTCTCGGGAGCTGTATTAAACTTTATTCAAAGTATTCTTCTCAATATTGTTATTAGAATTAAAAAATGAGTTGAGATTATGTTATTGATTATATATTAATAATACACAAATAAAATTTGACAAACAAAATTTTATGAACGATGCGGGCTTCGAACCCATGACTTCCTTGACTTGAGATGTCATAACATATTGTTTAGATTTACAAGAGCGACATCTCAAGTCAATTTCCGAATGTGCAAATATTGGGGTTGAGCAGGTTATCAACTGTAAAGTAGATCCTGTAGATGAAGCCACAACCTGAGAGTGGAACAAAGCAAACAGAATTTTATAGCGAGGCGGTACTCGAACGGTTAGCTCAGTTGGTTAGAGCACCGGCACGGAACGCCGGAGGTCGTGGGTCAAATCCCGCATCGTTCATATTCTGTTTTTCAATTTTTTTTTGTGTATTAATCCTAGAAGTGAGGGTCACTTTGAAAACATAACATATTATATATATTAATAATGTTATTATTAGAATTATCGTTTTTATCATAAAATTATATACAATCATAATCTTAAAACTATTAATAAGGGACATTACTAGAATATTAATCGCTCTATTTGTTTTTTACTCTATATTTTAGGGACAATACTAGATGAGATCACTTTAATGTAATAGCTTACAAGAGTGTAAAGTTCTCAAGGGTTTCGTTAAGTCAACGCGGTCAAGCGAGACGCATTATTTTAACGAACCTCGATTCAGTGTGACGATGAAGATGAAAGAAATTAGATTCTGTGGGATTTTCCAACTTTGAGTTTGTATAATTCGTCAAGAAGCTTATGCGAGCAGCGAACAATTATATAAGCCCCGAAGATTCTAACAAAGTAATCATGATTTACGAGTGATTCAAGCGGCTATGGGCTATGATTGAAGATGTTCTAGAAGTATCTAGATTTCTCATAATTCTAATAGTAGGATACTTAAAGAGTCAAAACTATTTCCATAATCAATAAAAAGATGAATAAGATTGGATATGCTTATTGAATTATTACTGTAACTTCGATATAAAAAAAAATAACAAAAAAACAACCGACTTAAAAATCACTATTCCAAAACAATAGATATAATAAATGATTATGCACTAAAAAGTAGAAAAATATTTGCGTATTTTTACACAATCTAATTCTACTACGATTCTTTGTTATATATACAGTGGGCACGGGAAGCACCAGCTTTCAATTAAAAAAATAATTATCAAAATCGGTTCACCCAGTCCAAAGTTAAAAAAATCAAACATACCGGCGAATTCAGAACCTCTTCATTTTTTGAAGTCGGTTAATAAAAAATAATTATTAGGTAAAAAAGTTCATTGTTTAAAATGAATCAAAATCATACGTTTATTCAAAGATAAGCTATAAATATAATAGCTTAAGTTTGATGCTAGTGGAAGAAACCAGACAAGTATATAAGGTGCATCATGATAACTTCAGTTATAGGGTAAGTCCGGATAATTTAAATAACTTGAAAACTATTCTGCTTCAGTCAGCAGTCTGTCTATCGAAGCATTGCGCTGGTTGATTTTTGTGTGACAGAAATAAGAAACAACTTTAAATAATTATCGAGATATACCCTGTATCCCAACTTACCCAGATGAACGATAAATCAGGGTGGCAAATGGAAGAGTCTTCGCCTATCAGTCTAGGCAAAAACTATCAACTTTTTGTAATCTTTTCTTATTTAAATTCAAAGAAATTCATAACTAGAAATTAATGAGTTAATAGCGTCTGAGACCAATTAAGAAAGCAATTGTATGGTTTTACAAAACCACGATGCAAGTAAATTTTTCATTCATAAAATAATTAATATCAGCAAAATAATATAAAGAAATAAAATACGGGTTGCACTCCGATAACTTGAACATTAACGTTTTGAATTTGTGAAAATTTTGGAATGGTTTGGGAATAATTTCGCACGAATTGCTTTATTTATCAGTATAAATGTACTAGAATGTATGTTGTTGAATACAATACTCATTCATTGGGCTATCGTGCACAAAAATGACAATTCATTTTACATAAAATATTTAACACTTTAGAACGATTGCAATTATTTTACATTAAAAAGTTTATCCCTCAGAAAAATCAACTTTCATCCATTGTTTTTTTTTTTTTTTTATATATAACTTTAATTTCTCATTAAGACTGTCGTCACTTACATGAGAACATAAAATCAGTGAGTGAGAGGCGAATTTGCAAATTTGAACTTTCCGGTTTTTTAAGGCGGTGGTCCAAGTTACAAGATATAGTTTATTGTTATTATAATAAGATGTTTTTATTCATTGCTTTGTAAATGATATAGCAGCCTTTTTTTGAAGATGTTGAGCGAAGTCGCTTCTCTTACAGTTTTCGGAAGCTTATTGTATAGCTGTGCTCCTGCAAATGTTATATTATTTTTACCATAGTTGGTTCTAATACTAGGTAATACAAGGTGTCTGGCGCGACGTAATACATATTTGTTGGTATTGTGTTTTGTTGTGAATGTTGTATTTGAGTGAATGAGTCTATGAGTAATCTTATATATAAGTATGCATGTGTAGTAGTTGTAAAGTTGAGTAATGTTCAATAGTTTCGTTTCTTTGTAAATAGTTTCTGTAGGAGTTAAGTAGTCATAATTATGTAAAATTTTTATTATTCGGTTTTGTAGCGTTTGGATTGGTTTTATATTAGTCTTACCTGCATTACCCCATATTTCAATGAGGTAGAGTAAGTGTGGCTTAACTAGGGCATTATATATCAATAGTCGAGCTTGTTTTGGAATACACCGAACTATTTTGTGTAGAGAGCCTACTAGAGATGAAAGTTTGTTTTTTATATTTATTAGGTGTGATTTCCATGTTAAGTGTTTATTCAGTGTCAATCCAAGGTATTTTTCTTCAAAAGTCTTTTGCAATACTTCTCCGTTGATGGTAAGATTAGGAATGTTAGGTAGTTTTTTATTTTTAGCACTAAATATCATATATGATGTTTTGGAGGCATTGATAGTTAAAAGGTTACATTGAAACCACTTTTGCAGTATATTTAAATCATCTTGTGCATTTCCCATTAGTTCTTCTAAGTTTTTGTCGAAGTAAAATAGACATGTATCGTCTGCATAAAGGGTAAGATGACCCTGCAAACCTGCTTGATGTATGTTATTTACGTACACCATGAATAATAAAGGTGCTAGAAGGGATCCCTGAGGAACCCCGCATGTCAGCAGCTTGGATTTGCTTTGATGAGCTCCAATTTTTACAAACTGGTACCGACTTTTTAAGTATGACTCTAGGATTTTGTGTGCGGTTTCTATTATACCGATGTGTTGCAGTTTTTCTAGGAGCAGGGTGTGGCTGACGGTATCAAAAGCCTTTTTGAGATCAATAAAGACTCCTATTGCCACTTCCCTCTGATCTATTTTGGTTTTTATTGTGGTTACTAGATCAATGGTGGCACCAACTGTATTTGATTTTGGCCGGAAACCGTACTGTTTATCATATATAAAGTTTATCTCAGTTAGGTATTTTATCTGTTATATATGACTTTTTCAAAAACTTTTGAGAATGTCGGTAGAACTGAAACTGGTCGGTAGTTCCCAGGGTTAGATTTATTGCCTGCTTTGTACAGTAAGGTAACTCTAGCAACTTTTAGAGTGTCCGGAAAGATGCCTTCAGCCAAAAGTTGATTTAGACATTTTGTTAATTTATTTATTATAAGATTTTTGATACATTTTATAGCTTTGGTACTTATACCATCCAGTCCTGTACTCGTGTTGGGATCTAAGTTGTCTATAATTTTGGAAACCTCATTTATAGTACACGGAGTAAATTGAGACAAATTATGATGTTTGGTGTTGTGGTTAACTATGGGTAGTGTGTTGTGTTACTATTATGAAACTGTTTAGGTATTTTGCTGGCCAAATTTGTCCCTATATTTGCAAAGAAATTGTTAAAAATTTCGCATACCTCTATTGGGTCCGTAGTAACAGTGCCGTTTTCAGAGGTTAGGTTTGGAGGAGCACAACTATTAACAGTTTTGTTGTTAGAAAGGGTATTGATTAATTTCCACATTTTTTTCGGGTTATTTGTGAATTTTGAGAATTCTCTCGTTTCAACGACTCTTCATTACCAGCATCGTTTTTGCCAATCTCTAAAACTGACTCAATAGGTTTATGGTAGATGAAATAAGAAACAAAATAATTTAACAAAATAATAAGTAACAAAGAAATACAAGTATAAATATCGCCTTAGGGTTCCCTAATTCTTCGCTAGTGACAAAGCTATCAAATGAATAAACTGTAAAAATACTTCACGGCTGAGCATTTAGCTTCATACATTTTAGCTTCGCAATCACAATGATTCAACCACTGGTCCAATGACCGTATGATTATTAAGATGAAATAGCTGAACTATTATTAGTTACAAGTATAAATCTTGCATCCTCACGAATTCTCGATCTGGCCACGTTTAACATTTTATATCCATCCCAAGAAAAGTGCCCAATGCCGCTAAAGAAGATTTCACTACAAAAAAAAAACTCACACATGTTTTCTATATTATTTTTAATTTAGAACTTTTTTCTTTACACCTATCTATACATTTAAGTATTTCCTTATACAATTTTATATATTTATTTATTTATTTATTCATGTATAGAAAACAAACAGTATTATGATACTTAAGTATTAACAAATCTTAAAACTTACACTTTCACCAGTGAAGTTTCCAACAATTTATACGACACTTTTAGTTAAAAGGTAAACAACGGTAAGATAAAAACCACAAAACAAAAGTAATACAAATTAACAACTAATTGCAAGCTATATAAGTTACACAATACTATACACACATATTATACAATACTATAATGAATTAGTTACAAATGAGATAAATATTCAGAAAAAAAATGTAAGTATGGGGTTAAAAAAAAATATATAAGTATGTGTTAATATGTCAATATTTCAACCTGACCTTTGCAATTGAAATTTGTGATTTAACTGCACCACTACTCCGCGGGTAGCTGGGACTGGGTTGTGACAAAAAAAAAATATTGGGTCTAGCCCCCATCCTCCAAGCCCGCGTCGTGCCATAAGAAACTTTTTCTTCTGAAATACGACACTACATCATTTTAAAGTTTGGATAGGCTGTTATTTGCACAGTTTTTCACGGAACACTTTCATTGCGTTGTATTCAAAACGCAGTTAAAACACAGCTGAACGAAAACTCTGTCCAACAGACGCGTAAGCAGTTTTTTTTTGTTTTTTTTTTTTTTTAATGGAATATGAGGACAAACGAGCATACGGGTCACCTTGTGTGAGTGTGAGAGTGTAAGTGATCACCGCCGCCCACATTCTCTTGCAACACCAGAGGAATCACAGGAGCGTTGACGGCCTTTAAGGAAGGTGTACGCGTTTTTTTTGAAGGTACCCATGTCGTATCGTCCCGGAAACACCGCACAAGGAAGCTCATTCCACAGCTTTGTAGTACGAGGGAGAAAGCTTCTTGAAAACCGCACTGTGGAGGACCGCCACACATCCAGATGGTGGGGATGATATCCTAACTTGTGGCGTGTCGTGCGAAGGTGAAATTCGGCGGCAGGAATCAGGTTAAACAGCTCTTCGGAACACTCCCCGTGATAAATGCGATAGAAGACACACAATGAAGCGACGTCTCTACGCAACGCCAAGTGATCCAACCGTTCACAGAGCACTGAGTCCCCGACAATTCGAGCTGCTCTACGTTGCACGCGGTCAAATGGATCGAGCAGATACTGGGGTGCACCAGACCAGAGATGACAGCAATACTCCATGTGTGGCCGGACCTGCGCTTTGTACAGCGCTAGAATGTGGGCCGGCTTGAAGTATTGCCGTGCTCTATTGATGACGCCGAGCTTCTTCGAAGCCAATTTGGCTTTGCCCTCAAGATGGCCACGGAATTGGCAATCGCTCGAGATTTCGAGACCCAGTATTCCAATACTAGGCGCGGCTTTAAGAGAAGTGTTCTCGATGAGCGGTGATACGACAAATGGGGTGTTTTTAGTGGTAAACGCGCAAACTTGAGTCTTCTGGGGGTTAAATTGGACAAGGTTCAATTTACCCCATTCCGCGACCTTCTCGAGAGAGGACTCGATAGAAGACACAAGTCTCCCGGCACTGGTCGACGATTTCCTGAGAGAGACCTGCATGCCCCGTGTATACGGCATCACCAGTGCTGTCATCTGCATAGCAATGCATGTTGGAAGTGTCCAACATATCATTGGCCTTGGGGCACTCCAGCATTCACGGGCTTCGGGTTCGAGCAATATCCGTCGACAACGACCTGTATGCTACGCCCAGTGAGGAAGCTGGAGGTCCACTTGCACAAGCTCTCGGGAAGCCCAAATGATGGAAGTTTTGAGAGGAGCGCCTTGTGCCATACACGATCAAAGGCCTTCGCTATATCCAGGCTAACTGCCAGGCCTTCCCCCTTGCTTTCAATAGCCGCCGCCCATCTATGTGTTAGGTATACCAGAAGATCACCTGCCGACCGTCCATGGCGAAAGCCGTACTGTCGGTCGTTGATCAACTGGTGACCCTCTAGGTATACTAAAAGCTGGCGGCTAATTACGCTCTCCATGATTTTGGAGAGCAGGGAGGTGATAGCAATAGGCCTGTAGTTTGCCGGATCCGAACTATCTCTTTTTTTATGGATCGAATGGACAAGGGCTGACTTCCATGAGTCAGGGACTACGCCTTTTGAATAAGAGTGCCGGAATAAACGCGTTAGCACCGGCGTCAACGCAGGGACACACGTTCTAAGCACGATTGGAGAAGTGCCATCCAGCCCGCTCGACTTCCTGACGTCCAACGAAAACAGAGCTCGCCTAACAGTTTTCTGTCTGAACTGTACTTCAGGCATAGAGCTCTGACACCGGCGGGATGGTCGGCGGTGGTTTTCCGTTGTCGTCAAGAGTCAAGTTGGAGGCGAAAAGAGTGCACAAGAGATCGGTTTTCTCTTTTCCCGTATGGGCCAGGGTGTCATTCCTCATGTGCAACGGCGGCATGGACGGCTGGTTGAAGTTACCAAGAGCAGCTTTCGACAACGACCAGAACTTGCGTGTTCCGGTCGGGTAACTGGAAAGCTGCTCGCTGATTTTGACGACGTGCTAAGACTTCTCACGGGCGATTTGCCGCTTAAAAAATCTGGAGGCACGGTTATATTTCCTCTTAAGAACTTTGCAGTTCGGATCCTTTGTGCCCAGCGCCGCAACCCAAGTTCGATACGCCTGTTTTTTGCAGTCAGATGCTGCTTTAACTGACGCATCGAACCAGGGCTGTGATCTGCCACCGATCGGTACTACAGAGCTTGGTATAAAAATATCCATGCCCTGCAGTATCACATCGGCTACTGCAATGGCGCAGGCACTAGGATCATCCGAAGGGAAACAAACCTTGCCCCAAGGGTAGGATGCAAAAAAGGAACGCATCCTATCCCAATCTGCGGACTTGTAGTGCCAAACCCGGCAGGTCGCTGGTGGTCTGCGACGTTGGCGTCGGATAGGCACTACACTCCTGACCAGGCAATGGTTGGACGTCCCGAGAGGGGCGTCGACAATGACCTGATAACCATCGGGATGTGTAGTCAGCAGAAGATCTAATAAGGACGGCATGTGGCTATCCACATCCGGGAGCCGCGTTGGCGACTCAACCAATTGGGACAGACCATACGCCAATGCAAAATTATGCACAGATTGCCCTGCGTAGTCTGTGGTACGTGATCCAAGCCATTCGGCATTGTGCCCGTTGAAATCACCCAAGACTTCGATTTCAGCGGAGGGGATCTGTGCAAGCACGTCGTCAATTGCCGCTTGAACACAGCCCATGAGATGATCGGTTTCTGCGTTACCACTATGGGACCTGTAGACACACGCGCGCGTCCGTATCTATGGACGCGGTCGTCTAAATCTACGCGGAGCCAGAGAGTAGACAGGTCCCTACCCTCAAAATTGCCGAGACGGCGACAGCAGATATCCTCCCTAACGTACACACATACCCCGGCATGAGGCAAAAAGTTGTGCTCAATTTTGTACCCGGGGTACGTTAAATATGACGTATCGCTAGATCGAGATATCTGCGTCTCCGTAAGGAAACACAAGGCCGGCTGCACCGTATCAAGGTGGTGGTGGACGGCGTTTAAATTGGAGTGAATTCCCCTGATATTGCAAAAGTCCACGTTGAGGTTACGAACCGCTCTCATATTTTGTTGGGGGGGGGGGGGGGGAGGGATGGTCTCCGGTCCTCGACACTAACCTATGCGAAACATAGCGGCACTAGGCCGCTACTTCACGCCGGTATTCTGTGCGAGTATGGTAATTAACCCGGACGAGTCTGGCCCGATTGTGCTGACGTCATAAGACGGCAGCGTGACTCTCCCACTTCTAAAAAGCCCTTAGTCACCTCTTACGACACCCATGGGCCTGGGACTCCCCTATTTTTTTCACGCCCCGGGGAAAGTACAGAGCAAAAGAGTTTTGTTTCAAACAATATTTGAGTGGGATTATGAGTCTAGTTGTTCATTCAATGGTGATAAAGCAACACGGATCGACTAATAGAGACCGCGATACGACTTTGCACACAGTGCTTTGCCTGTGTCTCTGAGACCTAAAGATGAACTACGTAATGCCTGTAATTAAAAAAATAACACACAGAAAAATTACAACAGATTACATAGCATTCAGATCGCATCATTTTCCCTTATAGCATTACGTGACACAGTTTATAGAGCTGCAAAACACTCGGCAGCTCGTTACAGTCATAACAACTTGAATGGCCGATACTTACCTCGAGCCTAGTGTTCACACCTACTGGAAGTGGAAGCTTGCTGTTCCACATTACACTAAACATCGCATTGCGCGCTCTGTATGTTAATATATCTATGTATTTGTGTGCCATCTGTATATTCACACATGTGAAGTTATGGAAGCTTAATTAACTCATTATTTAGTATTTTATGAGATCTGCACTGTATACAGTCCAGTTTTTTATATTATGATTTCTTTTTAGGATATATTTTGTAACATAAATAATCGTAGTCATATTACTAGAAATATTTAGGGTACTTGCACATTAGTTATGTAATCAATAAATACCCAGAACATAGTCTGGAATTTAATCGATTTTTTATAGAAAAACGAGTGCCAACTGTAATCGCGAGAAAAAATTATTTTTTCAAAAAACTTATTTTTTCCAGAGGAGTTTATTTTCAAAATCACACATGAATATTTGGAGCTTAATATCTTCAATTATACTATACCATCGTTCAAGCGGCAATTATTTTTTTAAATTATTATTATAATAAAATAACTATTTTTTTTTAGGTAAATGAATAAACTTGTAATGGGATTTTACTTTTTTAAGATTTTAGTTTTACTTTAGATAGGCTCCTGGTTTCTATGGCTGAAAATGAAATATAAATGTTAAGAATAAAATAACTCAAAGTTTCAACCCAATACAAAGTAAAAGAGAACAGGAAGTGCGCAAAACCGCTAAAAGCTATTAACGGTTTTGCGCACTATTACTTACTAATGCGCAATGTATAATTTTTTTAATTTTGAAATGATAACAATGCAGCACTAGCCTACCAAACTTAAGTTTAACTTCACATCATATCTATTTTGGTACTTTTTTAACAAGATAATAAATTTTAATAGCATTTAGACTTGCTTACTATTAAAAAAAAATATAATAAAAATTAAAGGAATATAGATAAAAAGAAACAGAGTCTTATTGAAGGTCAGGCCCTCAATTGATCTTTATTTCAGAATTGATTTTATGAGGCTTCCTTTTATTTGTATTCGAGGTGTGAAACTTAATTTTTTTATTTGAATTAAACTTGAGTACATTCATTTCTTAAATATGTAGAAAAAGATATAGTACATTCAATTTTTATATCACCATCATCAGCCAAAAGACATCCACTACTGGACAAAGGCCTCCCCCAAAGTACTACACGACGATCGACTATGCGCTGCCCTCATCCAACGTATGACGGTGATCTAGACCAGAGGGCCTACCATCAACTTTTAATAAGCGATGCGATTCCGATGCAATTTAGTTTAGGTACCTAAACTGAATCACTAAAATGCACCATGAAGTGCCTTTAACTGAATGGCGCTTGGATCGCTTATTAAGAATGAACGAAATAAATTTATCTGTGGTCCGCGGTGTGAGAAAGAGATGACGCTCTACAGTCGTTGCATAAGTATGACTCTCTTACTCGAACCATATGCGTTGCGTTTCGAAACCTAAAATGATAAATATTTTAGCGTTTTTTTTGCGTAGAAAATACTAACAATACATTTTAATATTGCGCTTTATAGCGTCAAATTATAAACCATTAAGCCCTTTTTTGTACTTATTAAATAATAGTAATATAAATAAATATAGTTCTTTGAATTACAAATTAAATGTTTGCTTAGGTATTTTCGTAAAAATAACGAGTTATGAACGCACCTCCATTGATGTTTGATTTGACATGACCACAGAGTACATTTTTTTTAATTCGCTCTTGCGAACAGGCTATAGTCCGGGCCCTTACTGCCTCTTTTTTAGTATTTTCATTTTTGGTATTTATCTCACCTCATCTTTCATCAATAAAATTTTCCTATTCTATATGTTTTCATTTTTTTTTTAAAGTTATTAACAACACGATTCACTTTCCTCTAAGGAAGTAGGAACTTTTTTCGAATTGCTTACTTTGACGCATAAGCTATCCAGTTTAGGTTGAAATATTACCTCATGGTATGAATGAACTAACTAAATCAGTTTGCGATTCAATTGATATCATTTTTGACAATCAATTGACATCATTGCGATTTAATCAGTTGATTGGACGTCAACCTAAATTAGATAGCTCTAATCACGTCGTGGTACGAAATAGCAAAGCAGTTCATTTTGGGTTGTCAATTGAATCGCAATAAGAGTTCATGGTAGGCCCACTGATCTTATAAATAAATGTTGTAATATAAAAATGTATACATTACTTTTGAAATAATAAGAATAATTACGTACTATAATATTTTAGCTGTCACACGATCCAGTAATTAATCAAAGAATCAATTAGCTAATTATTAAAATATTTTAGCGTGGAAAGTTTGCGATAGAGCGTGGTAAGCCGTCGATCAAGCCTTTGTTTTATCGCAAACTCGTACACAATGACTGGCGTTCAGCACAGTTCCACTCCCCGACTCCCAACTCGACCCAAACTCAAATCCAGCAGCGAATGAAACACGGATGTCATTTTCGTTTGTCATCAATCTATGTTAGGGCCTCTGACATGTAAGTGTTAATTAAGCACTCGTGCGTAATTAAGAGTGTTACAGTGTTATTTTAGACATTAATTGAGATGAAATTTCTTGTTATAATGAAGCCAGTGGCGCGGGGTGTGGCCTTGTTAAGTAATTTCGTTCGAAGGCCATCTGTGCCGAACGTAAAGCCGAACATTTGAGAGTAAACAAACTGAAGTTTCGATCGAAATTAAGATTAGACAAAACATCGGCGCTCTTATCGCTTCCTTCAAGTTTGACATCTGATTTCGGCTTGCGATAAAATTATAATGCTCCATCTATTCACGTACAAGTTAAACGATTTTCAATGTAATAGGTTTTCTTGTTTCACAGAAAATTATATTATCTAATATATAAAATTGTCGTGTCATGGTGTTAAACTTTGAACTCCTCCGAAACGCCTTGACCGATTCTCATGAAATTTTGAGTGCATATTGGGTAGGTCTGAGAATTCCCACACGCCCACACGAATTATTTATTTTAATTTTTTGAAATTTGTTTGATTATGAGTCAGCATTAATACATACAACTTCAAATTTTCACCCATCTACGATCAACAGTTACTTTTGTATCGCGATTTTAATATCGGCAATACAACTTTGCTGGGTCAGCTAGTTTGATATAATATTTTTATTTATTTAATTATTATTATTTCTATTTAGATGTTATAATAATTAAACATTTAGGAAGATGATGACGGTTGCAATATTTTCAAATGCTCTACAGAACTGCATAGCCAACGACGTGCGTTCAATATGTAGTGTAAATGTGGTGCAAACACTATATATATAATGTATTGGTGCAAGATATATATATTTTATATAATATATCTATATATAGCAAAGTTTTAAATAATATAAAGATCTACAATTTTTGTCTTTCCACTTTTTTCACATAAACCAAGTTTTTTGTTTTTTATTTTTGATTAAAAAAAATCTAAATCTAAATTTGGTGAAAACTTTCGTTTTTATGTCCCAAACACACTGTATTTTTTTTATTTGAAATATTTATTTTTTGTTAAAATCTCCTTTTGCAATGGATTTCATTTTAGGATTATTTTTACCCTTGTTTACCATTTTCAAAAGCTTCAGCCCTGGTCAAGTGATTTCATATTCTATTATTTCGAATAAAAGTGCTAACTAATTCTCGAACACTTCTTAATTATATAATGTAATAGAGTAATACTGGCATATTGTTATTGTTAAATTATATTACAGAAAATGAAAACTGAATAACAAAAACAATAATATGAACTACCGACTTACGTAATAATTATAGTTCAGAAGCACTTTTGTTGTAGTAAATGCACTACGCGTTGTACAAAGATTTACAATAACGATTTGAAATGAGCAGCATTCGTCTAAACGGAGGTTCGCTTTATCATTTGCGGACAACGGACGTAGAAGCTTACGAAGCTCTGGCGACCAACATTGAGGCTGTGTTCTGACGACTAAGCGCTCTGAATTGTTTTAACGAAACCTATAAATGTTTGCAGAGTTTTAACTCAAACAACTACTTAATAATAATATAGAAATACTAGCTGATCCGGCAAATGTTGTATTGCCGATATTAAAATCGCGATACAAAAGTAACTGTTGATCGTAGATGAGTGAAAATTTGAAGTTGTATGTTATGCTGACTCATAATCAAACAAATTAAAAAAAAAGGCAAAATATTAAAAAAAAATCGTGTGGACCACCCTTAACATTTAGAGGGATGAAAAATAGATGTTGTCCTATTCTCAGACCTACCCAATATGCACTCAAAATTTCATGAGACCGCACACCGTAATACGAGAATTTTATATATTAGATAGTTATAAGTAGATGCTATTATCTCAGTAATATTTTCATAATAATATCAAAAATATTACGCATTTTCTTTTGTATTCGTCGAACATAGTATCAATATATTTACATATTATTGGCTTCTGCTGTTTTTCTCTCTACGTTATTTTACTGTTGAGTCGTAAGTGAAACCATTATTATACTTAAGTATATATACTTCAATGTAGTTAAAGCAGACACTTTAAAATAAAACATTTTAAACACTAAACGTGAATGTAAGTTTGTTTGTTAGGCTTTCATGCCTAAACCACCGAACCGATTTTGATGAAATTTAGTACAGAGATAGAATTGAGCTTAGAAAAGGAGACTACGTTTTATTGTGAAAAAATATATGGAGGGTTTGAAATAGGGGATGAAAGTTTGTTTGGAAGTTCATCACTGTCGAAGATGACACCATAAAATTTGTATTTGGGTACTTGATGAGATGTTAATAAATATTTAGTCTATCGTTTTTAAAATTTCGACCTGTGTAATAGGAGTTGATAATACGTATGGATGTCCAAACAACGTCATGCTTTCACACCCAACTCCGAATTCGATTTTGATTATGTTTGGTACAAAAATAGACTAGACCTTGGTAAAGGACACGATCTACTATTTTTTTGTAAATTAGGGAATAATCAGGTTGAAATAAGGGATGAAAGCTTGCATGAGAATTCGTTATTTTCGGAGATAAAACAAGAAACTTTGTATTAAGGCACTTGATAAGAAGTAATTTATAATCATTTGTTCAAGCATTTTTGAAACTTTCACCTACATGGGGATGAAAAAGTTCGCAGGAAAATACTATTAAAGAGACTGTCAACAATGACATCATCTGACATCCTAACACATAAATAATGTTGCCCATAGTAACTATTCCACGCGGACAGAGTCGCGGGTAAAAGCTAGTATATTATATAATGTATGTATAATAAAATGTGCTGTGTGTAATTCAAATGAAAGTGTATATAAAGGTTCCTATACTATAAATGACATTATAATTCGTATTACATTATTTATAGCGGACTTTCATTAATAATAATAATAATACTTTATTTCATTTTCTTTTACACTCACTGCAAATAACTTAAATTACTAAATGTACAATATTTATTACATAATACCAATTATTTACATCTTTTTATCGCTACTTGTAACAATACATTGAACATTGAAAAACGGTTTTGCAGTGATATTAAAAGAGGTTGACCTCTGACCCCGAAACTAGTTAAAACTGTATCTTCGGGGTCAGTGATTCCTCGACAAAATTGAGAAGTAGGTCTATACTTCATAAACTTACTATCTATATACTAACTCGTGTGTATGTGTCTTATAAGCTATATAAACTTACTTTTTACTAATATAGTAGTACTAACTTTGGAAGTATTATAATTTCTTTGATTTTACTAAAATATTTTTATCTCTACACTTAGATGAGATGGTGATATCTTCCAGCAAGTATGAAGTTGTCAACACAGTGCTCAGTTCCTTCGAGAGTCGAATGACTCTTACTGTAAGACGGCTGTCGACAGCAGACCTCGGAGGATACAGATGTATTGCGAAGAACTCTCTAGGCGAAGTCGACGGCACTATTCGTCTATATGGTAAGATGAGGGATCCTCTTATTCAATTTACACGTAGATAAAGTGATGCTAAAACGGTGTTCCTGTCTATAAAGAATCATTGAGAGCAAAATTTAAAGAAATAAACATCTGAACTGCTGCCTCTCAATATATTCTTGATAATGTGTAGTATGTACATAGGCACATGAATGAATTTGCGAGAAAAAAACCCATTTGCCGTATCACCGCTCTTCGACAACACTTCCCTTAAAGCCTCGCCTAGTATTGGAATACTGGGTCTCGAAATCTCGAGCGATTGCCAATTCCGTGGCCATCTGGAGGGCAAAGCCAAATCGGCTTCGAAGAAGATGGGGGTCATTAATAGAGCACGGCAATACTTCAAGCCGGCCCTACGGGTACCTTCAAAAAAAGCGCGTACACCTTCCTTAACGGCCGGCAACGCTCTTGTGATTCCTCTGGTGTTGCAAGAGAATGTGGGCGGCGGTGATCACTTAAACGCTCGTTTGTCCTCCTATTCCATAAAAAAAAACAGGAACAGACATAAACTTATTATGCCTACTACTCGGCTAAGTCGAGTTAGTAAGGCTTTTGTGGGGCAATGTATATGCTTTTACAACAAGATCCTAGAAAATGTACAAAACAAATGTGTTACGAAATTTAAAAGAATTGTTAAATGATGTTTGTGCGGTAAATGTTATTTTAACATAAATGATTTTCTTAATGTTACCGCGGACTGGGAATTCAGTGAATACCCTTAGGCTCTGAAATTATTATTTTTTATTAATATTACATTGTAATCCATGTTAAAAAAAAGCCCGAGTTTCTTGCGCCCGTTCTTCTCAGGTCTAGGGCAGTCTATTTCAAATGGGTGGTAGTTTTTGACGTTCAATAAGTAATTTTGGATCCTATTTTGAATAAAAATATTTGAATTAAAACGTATGAATGAGAAAAAAAAATAGAAAAATTAAAAATTTATAAATTACGTTAAAGTACAATATTATAATGAGCTTTTCTTTATATCTATATTCTATATACATATATATGTTTATTAATTATGTATACAATCGTATATCAAAATTAACCCCTATTTTTCCTGGTCACGCTATTACTTGATAACGGCTTTACCGATTTCATTGATCTTATTTTAAATATTTTCTAAGTTTTCGTATTAGGTTCATACTCTTGCATTTAACAAAAAGAAAGACGCGGAGAATTAAAAATTATTTGAAATAACTGTCAGTTAGTTTACCGTGAGAGACAGCTCGCACACCGCCAGGTTTAGATAGTAAATTGATTCTTTTTTTTAACAGAGCAACGCCTGTCGGGTGAGCTAGTATTTAATAATTAGACACCCTATAATGTGGTAGCCTTATAAGAGACTATAGCGTCATATTGCTTGATTTATGTACGCCCTTATAACACGGGCACTACGCCATATAACGCGGGGAATTCCCACATACATATTTCTGTAATGTGAAATTTATAATGATTTGTACAGATCATAATTAGCTTCACGTACCTTTGCAATTGGCCACTGCTCGTGTGTCAATTGTGTTATTAATAAAACCTTAATAAAATAGTAAAACTAGGCAAACAATTGGAAATACTTGTTCGTGGTGATTTATTATTATTATTACGAACTATGAGGTCGTAAAAACGCGCTATACAGCAATCTGGTTATAACGCCAGTTTTATATAACGCGAAACAAGTCTACCGCCTTATAGGAGAGACGACCTGTATATTTTATTGTTTAGTTAATTATAATATGCCTTGGTTGCAGGAATAACCCGTGATTTCATTAAAATCACAAGTCCTTCATCAAAAAGTGATGACTTTTCAACTCCAATGGAAGGTCCCGATAACCAGTTCGGTTCTGCTGAGAGTTCAGACGATGAAGATGATAAGGAACTACTAACGGACGCAACCGAAATATACTCCGCTTCCTATATTAATAATAATTCCCAGAAGAACAAAACCTACATCAATTTAACAAGGGACTATTTTGGACAAAATATTAGTAATAAAGTGAATAAAATAATTAATAATTTCGATGTGGATATTAACTCTAATACAGCTCAAAGCTTCGTGTGCTTCAAATATGGCACCCTTTTTCTTGCATTTGAGATAATATATATAATTATGTCATAAATCTAATATATAAAACTCTCATGTCGCGGTGTTTGTAGTTAAACTCCTTCGAAACGGCTTTACCGATTCTCATGACATTTTGAGTGCATATTGGTTAGGTCTGAGAATCGGACAACATCTATTTTTCATCCCCCTAAGTGTTAGGGGTGGTCCACACCAATTTTTTTTTATTTGTTTGATTATGAGTCAGCATTAAAAAATACATACAACTTCAATTTTCACCCATCTACGATCAACAGTTACTTTTGTATCGCGATTTTAATATCGGCAATACAACGTTTGTTGGGTCAGCTAGTATTCTAATAAATTCAATGTAATTCAATGATTTGTTCAAATTTTAAATACTGCACTATATAAATGAATAGAAAATTATATTATTTCTACGAATTGTTTTATAAATGACAATTGAACACATTAGTTATAATGTTAGGTACTATCCTCATAGTATTTGTATTATAATTATGAAGGCAAAAATATATGAATTAGTACATAATATAAGCAGAATATACGTACATGCTAAATTATAAAAAGCGGTTACTAAAATTATTGAAAGCTTATCAAGTAGAACATTGTATAGTGCAAATTTATTGAAGTAGGCGTTACTTTGCGGAAATCCATAATTATACAAATGATTTGAGTTTTCTTAAATGTTAATTCCACCAATATTTGTCTTTAAACAATTCGACACGTGTTTTGCCTCTACACGAGGCATCCTCAGGACGTGTTGTCTCGCCAAAATCTGGCACGAGACTTATATTATATATTATCTGCCTATTGTGGAAATTGTATATGGACGATAGTACTGAGTCTCTTGCCAGATTTTGGCGAGACAACATATCCTGAGGATGCCTCGTGTAGAGGCGAAACAAGTGTCGAATTGTTTAAAGACAAATATTGGCGGAATTAACACTAAAGAAAACTCAAATCATTTGTATTGTATAGCGCGTCAGACATGCTTTCAATAATTTTATTATTCACTGATATTATGCAATTTTGTTGAATCGTCCATAATATATAATATAAGGCTCGTAGAGTTTGGCGAGTCAACACCTCCTGAAGATGCCTCGTGTAGAGGCGAAACACGTGTCCAATTTTTCAAAGACGAGTATTGGCGGAATAAACACTAAAGAAGGCTCAAAAGATTTGGAGATAATATAATAAAGATTTATTTCGCCACTGTCCTGATATACTTCCACTATTTACATAAAAAAAGTATCTGGGGTGCAATTTATTATGAAAAATGTATAGTTATTATTTCTGAAATGTATTTTTTCGGTCATAACGACATAACATCTGTAGTTCTCTATTAATTTTAATGAAATAAACGCTAATTATAAAGATAATTGTTGCTGTTACTGCCGTTATATTACAAATATTTTGAAATTACAGATTTTCCAAAAGACAAAATAAAGTGCAATCTGTTGACAGTTTAATGAAGCTATTTGTTGTATTGTTAATTTAGATCACGTTCATTGACGATTTTAGGAAGCGCCATCTAGTATCGCTTTGTGAGAATCTTTCAGTCAGTGCACAGTAGGGCTTTCAATCTCGGTAGTGCGAGATCTCGTGCGAGATTTTCAAGTCCGTAATGCGATATTACGAGTACGGGATCCCGCGGTATTTGTGGGATTACAGAAAAGCTGAAGGAGTAGTTTGGTGGATGAAACCCTGGACAAACATATTATGTTTTCTAGGTAAACATTTTCAGTCACATGTTGGTGATGTGTGAGTTTTTTAAATCCACTCTTTTCTTATCTTACATTAATTTGATTTGATCTCTAAGTAACTTCATCTCATAATAACATTACAATTTACATAAAAGTAATTTATTATTTAATAATTTTTGGTTATATTTACGTTCGAATTAGTACACAAACATAACAGGTGTAAGTAGAGACCACATCTCTCTCCTAAAAGTCGCTTAGATTAGATAATATTAGTTACTAAATGCGGGATCCCGCGGGATCGATAATTATTTTCACTCCAGCAAATACCGAGATTGGAGATAGACTGCGATATTGGAAGTCCTAGTGCAAAGTATACGCAAGGGTTACCTAGTAAAATATAATAATAATAATGTAAAAACAATTAATCAATAAATTCATCAAAGTTAGAAGTATTTATACCATGACTCTACTTAAAAAGTCACTCCGACTTTAATGTTGTGTAGAGAATGGGAGTTTTTTAATGGAGGAATTACACACACAGATTTATTATCGTCAATACATTAATGTTTGATTTTGAAATCATTTCATTTTGCATATTCTTGGTATAACTTTATACCATGTGTATTTGTAAAGCCTTAATAGTTTAAGTAATTGCAGACCGTCTAACATTTACCAGTTGCACAGGATGCCGGCTAGATTATGGGTACCACAATGGCGCCTATTTCTGCTGTGAAGCAGCAATGTGTAAGCATTACTATGTTTCGGTCAGAAGGGCGCCGTACCTAGTGAAATTACTGGGCAAATTAGAATTAATGTCTTAAATCTCAAGGTGACGAAGGTAGTTGTAGTGCCACTCAGAATTTTTGGGTTTATCAAGAATCCAGAGTGACACTGCATTGTAATGGGCAGGGCGTATCAGTTACCATCCGCTGAATACTGCTCGTCTTGTCCCTTATTATCATAAAAAACAAATTTCTTATTGGAACCGAAATCTGAGAAGGTACTTTCTATTGCGGATATTGTGCCCATACAACTGTTTGACTTAATTTCCTCTTTACTTGACCCTTTCAGGTCTGTACACCTAGAGTGTACAATCACATAAATCACCTTATTTGAGTGTGCTTTTGTGTTTTGGTTTGAAAGGCGACATAGCTAGTGAAATTACGGGTGGCTTTTGAAATTTTGAACTCTATCGATCAAAGTCAATAAAGTCAAATATTTTTATTCAGTAGGTTTATAAAAATACTTTTAAATAGTCAAATATTCTTTTCACATTATCACCTATTCGAGAAACGAAAAACTGCTTTGTTGAGAAGGAGTGGCAGTATCATCATAATCAACTCAGCCGAAAGACGTCCACTGCTGGACAAAGGCCTCCCCAAAGATCGCTATGACGATCGGTCCTGCGCTGCCCTGGATCCAATAATTGAATTGGCATCATTCTAATCATCATCATCAGCCGGAAAACGGTTTTTTCCTTCAGATATGTTGCGAAAACTACTGAAGTGATTGGAATAATACGATAGAACTGACCAACAGTTCTATCGTTGTGTACTCATTCGCTTTAACATGACTTTTAAATCTATCTAAGCCCAACTCTGGAAAACCTCACACACTCAGCCTTACATGAATTTACTGGATTGAAAGAGTGGCTCTATACTTTTTCCTTGCATCTTGTATTTTAATAATGGATATCAGAGGCTTGTAGAAGATGTAAAATGTATTGTAACATAACATTCAAATTATATATTAAGCTATTGCATAGCTTCTATAGCTATATAGCTTCTTCGCCACGCGGGCGACCGAATCCAGAAATTCCGTAACGAAAATAACCTAACACTTACTTACTAGATGTATATAGGTTCCAGGTTCGAGCCTGGGGTACGTCTTGACTTTTCTTAATTTCTTTATTATTTGTATCATTTTTTTGAATTTTTATTATTATGACAAGAATTTTTATTTAGTTTCACCTGTCCCGTTGTCTATCTGTAATGAAATCGTGCATGTTATATTTCACTCACTTCCCGTTTGCTTTTTTTTAAATTAATTTTATCAAAAATAACCTTAATATTATTACTTTTTTATTTTCATTGTTGTTTTTGAAATATTAATAATATGAAAATGTGTCGACAGTTGTGGTCCATTCAATGGGAAACGAATGCAACCTTGTGTTAAAATATAAAACGACGATAAATAAATTTATCAGTTTCTTTTCACTTTTTTGGATCACTTAGTGTATCTAAAAAATAAAAGTTGATAAAAAATGCTATGCAATAGCTTTACCGTGGCAGTCCCCGAGTGCTACACGTCTTTTTTCCTTAAAGTATTGTCTTGATGGTTCCCTGCCGGACATGCCTTATTTTGAACGTATCTTTCACTTTTGTAATATATTCAATATCAGCTGCCCTTTTCTAAAGAATAAAATCGTTTGTAATCATACTGTGGAAATAACTGAAAGATTTGAAATGTATTGTAACATAACAGTCAAAATGTATTTCTTTAAAGTGTTGTCTTACGGCCGTTCCCAATATTCAGTCTATCTCTTACTTGAGATAAAAATCGTAACTATCGTTGAATTTTCTGTCCCCATAAAATGATCGACGGTGTCTTACCTTATCCGAGCACGCTGTCTGTCAATGGGACGACGTATAGCATACCAACGTTATACGTTTGTATTCAAATTGCAATTCACGCGTCCCAATATAAGGCGATACGAATGACTTATCGGGTATATTGGGACAGCTTCATATTTTTGACAGCTAATTACTGACAGTAGAAGGTAGTTATTTATTTCTATCTGTAGATAGTATATTGGGAACGGCCGTATTGATTCACTGCCATATTCACTTTTGTAACACACAATCACATTCAATATCAGCGCCCCTTTCCGAAAGCATAAAGCCTTATGAAATGATGTTGTGGAAATAACTGAAATAAACGGGACCCGCTGTATTTAGGCCTGTCAGATTACGTATTTTATTGACTGCAAAAGCAGCTGAACTCAGTCGGAGTTTGGGGATTCCTTTGCAGTTTTTAATCTAATGTAATTTTACGACAAATTTAACACTGTTTAAATAAGTATTTGTCACATTTGGAAGGGAAAAATAAACGAATTGGGTTCTATTTGATGTATTTAAATTTTTATTCAATACTCAATAAATTTTTGAAGTATCGTGAGCAAAAAAAAAACAATTCATCACATATTTCAACGAAATCGTTTACATTAACCACGAATAGAAATTCACCTAACTTTGAACTCTGTAGTAAAACTTAACACCAATTCGCATTGCTTCTACAGTGATTATTACCTCGTTAACACTGTCTTATAGTTTTCTATTTTTAAGTATGATGTAATATAAGATACAAAGCTTCATCTTGACGACCATATTTTGCGTATTTGAGACTTTTTTCTTCCTAATTCCTATTTAAGAGTATTTTCTTTGGTTAACGCGAGTGTTACAGATTTAAATAACACTTTTTTAAGATTAAAACGCGTGTAACTGTAACTGTTTTTTTACATTAGATTTTTGCGTAAAAGGTAAATTACCTTTCCAGATCTCTTAGTCCCCCTGAAAACGAAATCTGGAAAGGTCTTGAAACGTCGGGTTAACTAAAATAAAAATAAATATGTAACTTTTACGAAAAATCTAATGTAAAAAAAATGATGTGGTGTCGTGAGACACCAGGTAGGAACGAAGTTCCTTCGGCTAATGTAGAATCGACACAAATTGCAAAAAAAATGGTTCTAATATTGCTATAATCGTTATCATATATTAATATAATAATATTGATAATATATACACTACTCGCTTGTGTATGCGACTGTCGCGCCTGCGCACGTCTCATTTAACGGTTTTATTCCACGCACTTTTCCACGCACTTTTTTCTTACGGTTTTACTATCACATTTTTTCCAGTTCGGTCGCGCAGCAAAATCCCTATCCCCTCCAAGCCTGCCGTAAGGAACTTCGTTCCAAAAAATATAGTTACAAATACACGCGTTTGAATCCTTTAAAAGTGTTAAAATTCCTATTTCATTCATTGATTCTCACTATGCGGAACATTTTATATTGTAATCTGACAAAACTGCTCCAGCATTATCTGTACATCTAATAAAACCGTAAACTTTTATGTTTTTTCAATTATAGAAAAAAAAGGTTATTCTAAATCATTTTTTCATATTTTGTACTGATATAACGTGAAGTAGATTTTATATTGTGATCTGTAATCTAAACGGTCGTTTTGATTTCCGTTTAAATCATGTGGATTTTGCTAAATTTACTGAATCAATGAATTCCAGTGGGAGGCTCCTTTGCACAGGATGTCGGCTAGGTTATGGGTACTACAACGGCGCCTATTTCTGCCGTGAAGCAGTAATTTTTAAGCATTACTGTGTTTCGGTCTGAAGGGTGCCGTAGCTAGTGAAATGAGCAAATGCGACTTAACATCTTATGTCTCAAGGGGACGAGCGCAATTGTAGTGCTGCTCAGAATTTTTGGATTTTTCAAGAATCCTGAGCGGCATTGCATTGTTATGGGCAGGGCGTATCAATTATCAGCTGAACGTCCTGCTCATCTCTTCTCGAACTGTCATAAAAAAACCTGATGTTTTAAATTCTAGATTCTATGTATAAACTTATGTAATATTATGTGGGTTAAGTGCTTTTATATAATAATATTTTCTATTACATATCGCACGGTTTTGCCAAAAGGATAACGGTTTTTTGTTTGTATAGTTTAGTTGCAAGAAATGATCCCACTGTGTTCAGTTGGTCGTACAAACAGTGCAATTATAATTTATAACTCGTAAAAAATCTTCGAATTACTTCAACAGATTTTATGTATATTGGATACTCAAAGTTTAACCGAGAAGAACGTTGTATATATTTATAATTATGATAATCTCAAATTAACTATACATTTAGTATTAATATATAACGCAGACG
The DNA here is from genome assembly GCA_949711755.1 of Leptidea juvernica. Taxonomy (NCBI): domain Eukaryota; kingdom Metazoa; phylum Arthropoda; class Insecta; order Lepidoptera; family Pieridae; genus Leptidea; species Leptidea juvernica. The sequence continues at coordinate 4,682,447 of CATIXQ010000003.1, read as the reverse complement.
TCATATAATTATTATTGTTATAACTGATATAATGTGCTATAAAATCTATAGTGATTAATATTTTATGTCCAATCGTTTTTAGAAATGTATTCAATTAAGCGCTACATTATTATATTGTACATTCAACCTGTTATTAATAAAACAAATTGATATTTTTGCTGTTGTTTTCTTTGTTTTTATTAACTCGACGACATCACCCTCTTGCCGTCAACTTGCGATTAAATATTAAATAGCTTATGTTACCTCGGGAATTGATTCTTTCGACCCTCGGTTAACAATCTACTATTGTTTTCTATGTTAGCTGTTTTGTTTGAATTGGTTTGAAGAAACTACTGAGATATAATTAAATACATTGTTTAGGATACCATTGGAATATTCTTAATAATCATCTAATCACTAATAAATTAATTTATTCAAACAAAACAAATCTTATAACTATATTTGCAATACTATGACTATATTAAATTAAAGTATCATTAAGCATACCAAGAATACTGGCAGCATTTCCACGTTGGATGGCTAGGCTGATCCGTTGACCGAAATGGCTGCCAGTGCTTGGATTGCCTGTAGCCTTATTGAGGCGAGAAGATAGTACTTTTTACATTCTCCGCGCCTCTGGGCCCCACAGGCCAAGTGTCTCGACAGCAAATGGCACAAAGATGTAAGACTCACTGAGTCCAACATATTTGTGACGTTTTCTGTCTTCGACTTTCGAAGCAGCAGCCCCAGCACCAACTGACGTAACTTGGACATGAGAAGGATAGAGTGTCGACACAGGTCGTGTCCCACACCAGCGCCCTCCCCCGTGCCCAAGCAATAATAATAATCTCTAATTGTTTTTCATTTCACTTTGATTCTTTGTCAGTAGTTATTAAATACGTTCCTCCTGCTAAATTATTCATAAATTCCTAATATTTCATAAAAAACACATCTGGACAGTCATGTTCTACTCATTCAGTGCGATTACTGGACTTTCTTACTAAGACTTTTTTTATGTAAGAGCAGGACAAACGAGCGTACGGGTCATCTGATATTAAGTGATTACCGCCTACAAAATTATCTTGCAACGCCAGAGGAATCACATCACCATCGCTTCCCTCAATCATATTTTACGGAAGACTACGACCCGAGCCACTTCGCTGCCACAAGCAGTCTTAAACCATTTATTGCTACTTAGAGGATTGGTTACATTCAAATGATCCAAAGTCCTGTTTTTTCTTCTATTGCTTTAAAAATGTCCAAATGTAGAAATAAATCCTTTGGTTTCAAACAAAGCACCATTTGAACCAACCAATGACCCCGTTATTAAATAAATTTTTATTTTTAAGGCAATATCCCTCACTTCTGAGACTAATTTTGTAACCAAAATTTATGAAAGATGCGGGACTCGAACCCGCGAACTTTCGGGTTCTGTCCGAGCGCTCTTTCACTAAGCCAACCGTTCGAGTGACGTATCGATCGTAAATATTGGTATGTCTTGTTTATTATTCCTGTGTATGTTCGATAAATTCAACATTATCAATCTATTTTCAAACTTTATGTGAGTGATAAGTTTGCGGTACATCAAGTAAAATATTGTTTCAAAAGTACTTAATGAATGAATAATGTTTCTTTTGTTTTCCTAGTTACTTAATTGGAAAAGAATCCCTTATTTGATTGATGATCATATTTTCTACTTTATTTTGATTTACTTTGACATTTATAATAATATATTTTTTTATTCAATCATTGTTATAATAGGAATTTTATTGTACAAAATTAATGAGTTTAGATGCCTTCCCGCCAGCTTGATAATTTTCTAACATTAAATACTATTAATATTAGATGCGCTTAAATTATAAAAGGTTTATAATATATATTATATTATAATTATAATAACCATCTGGATGTGTGGCGGTCCTCCACAGTGCGGTTTTCTAGGAGCTATCTTCCACGTACTACAAAGCTGTGGAATGAGCTTCCTTGTGCGGTGTTTCCGGGACGATACGACATGGGTACCTTCAAAAAAAGCGCGTACACCTTCCTTAAAGGCCGGCAACGCTCCTGTGTTTCCTCTGGTGTTGCAAGAGATTGTAGGCGGCGGTGATCACTTAACAACAGGTGACCCGTACGCTCGTTTGCCCTCCAATTCCATAAAAAAAAGGGTATAAAAGGCATAAAGACACAAAAGGCACTTATTTTCTCAAAATTGATTAATTTAGAATTTTTTTGATATCATTTCTAATATACTAGACACTACTACCGCTTCACAAACAAATGGCGCTGTGAGAGAGAAGAAGCGGAGAAAGACACTCTCCCAGCATTCCTTTTTTTTGCGCTCTTTTTAATCAAATATTGTACTGTTACAAAATAAAATAATCGTAATCTAGTCCCAGGCTGTCGGATCACTTAGAAATTCAGCTGTGGAGTAGTAGGACTTACGACAGATCCATTTGTTAAATTATTAATAGATAATGCCTGAATAGTAGCTGGAACTTAATTATAAAATTGTATACATTAACCCAAAAAGCTATTATGTTTTTCATGAAGTCTAAACCAATTCCTTATTTCTAGTGCTACAATAATGAAAATCACTATTTAGATCATATACATATATAGATGGGGTATAGAGCCGTTTTATTTATCAGATATTACATCAAAAAACTGAAGCAATTATAAGTACCTACTGTGGTTCGCACTAACTCACCTATACCGAGGACTCTCTCTGCTCTCAACGCTCTTCTCGAAGCTAACCTTGCCTATGATATATTTGGGGCAGACGATTTTAGTGTGCTTGCGTTTTTGTGAGAGGAATGAATAAATATCGTTCGTATTTGGATGTTTATGCATTCATTAATAACAGTTAATTTTGTATTTACTATTATTCGTGTACAATGTTGTTTGGTTGTAATTACTTACTTACTTTAATATTCTCATGGGCTACCACCGTTTTATTAAAGTATAAAATAAATAAATAAATAAGCATTATAAAGATTAGTTCTAATTCCCCGATTGAAGAAATAATTTCTATCAATTATTGTTGCTATAAGGTTGAATAGGTTTAATCGGAGATAATTAGAAACTTTTTTAATGACATGATAAGTTTGATCCTTTAGTCTCCAGGTGATGGATGGAGATGTGGTCGGGTTCTTCACAGCTGATAGCAGTTTTATTTTTAAAGTTCATTCCGGAAGTAATTTGTATGAGATTTTACCTATCTGTGGAGGGAAGCATTATTTTGTACCCAATAATCACATCAAAACAACATTACGAGAATGAGAAATCTCGAAATCTCGTGCGATTGCCAATTCCGTGGCCATCTGGAGGGCAAAGACAAATTGGCTACGAAAAAGCTGGGGGTCATCAATGGAGCACGGCAATACTTCAAGCCGGCCCACATTCTAGCGCTCTACAAAGCGCAGGTCCGGCCAAACATGGAGTATTGCTGTCATCTCTGGTCTGGCGCACCCCAGTATCAGTTCGATCCATTTGACCGCGTGCAACGCAGAGCAGCTCGAATTGTCGGGGACCTAGTGCTCTGTGAACGGCTGGATCACTTGGCGTTGCGTAGAGACGTCACTTCATTGTGTGTCTTCTACCGCATTTATCACGGGGAGTGTTCCGAAGAGCTGTTTAACCTGATTCCTGCCGCCGAATTCCACCTTCATACGACACGCCACAAGTTAGGATATCATCCCGACCATCTGGATGTGTGGCGGTCCTCCACAGTGCGGTTTTCAAGGAGCTTTCTTCCTCGTACTACAAAGCTGTGGAATGAGCTTCCTTTTGCGGTGTTTCCGGGACGATACAACATGGGTACCTTAAAAAAAAAGCGCGTACACCTTCCTTAAAGGCCGGCAACGCTCTTGTGATTCCTCTTTCTCGTTGCAAGAGAATGTGGGCGGTGTGACCCGTACGCTCGTTTGTCCTCTTATTCCATAAAAAAAAAAAAAAAAAATATTCATATTAATTAAGGATTCTAAATACAATTGTTATACACAGAAAAAGTCAAGTTTCAAAATTGGTAATGGTTTCCAAGTTTCCTCGAGGTAATGCGGATTACGAAACATCTTCACCCATCTTCATTATACGAACAACTTCTAACACTTCTGCGGCGTCGACACGCGTGCTCCAAGATGTATGCAAATTTGTTTCCCTTTGTTCACTAACAAACACAAAAGTTTCAGATTTATACTGATAATTTTATATATTCATGCGTTTGGTAATGTAAGAACGAGCGATGTGGAATATTTATCGACATAGAAATGCGTAGAGATAAAGTGTAGGGCGAGATTGCATGTACCTAGTCTTGCTATAAATACTGAAGCAGAAAAAAATCTATTGCATTACATTTATTACTTTACAGTGTGTTAGTTTAATACATAAATATAAACTAATTTAAAATATAAAAAGCTTAATCGAAGTGGTATCCATCAGCTGCAATACAGTCCTTTAAACGATGAGGCCAGTTATATAAGCACGCATTCTTTCCATGGGAAAAATGTTCACTGCCAATCGTACGGATTGTTTTAGCACTCCTTCATAGCTAATAACCCACCAAACCATCACTGAAGTCGGATAGTGCCCACATTGCACTCTGTCGACTAATTGGGAAGATTCCTTACTTTGAACATAAATACGGTCATTTTGTTTGTTAAGATGTTGCTCAATTGTAAATATTTTCTCATCCGTAAATGTCAATGTTTCAATCAAAGGGTGGTACCCCTTTGCGTACCGCTTCAGCAAGGGCGTGCATATCACATAGGCAATTAGGCAGTGCCTACTCGTTATGAACCTAAATAAATATAGCACTAGAGTTAATTTAGTTTAATTAGGTTCTGTTATTTTTTTACCAAGTTTGGTTATTTAGTCTATTGAAAATTTGATACAAAACACCTACAGTAAGCAATCTTTGCATATTCCAAAGTTCAACGACGACTAGTTAGATCAACAGTGCCTACCTTGCTGAAAAACTATTGCACGCCCCTGCGCTTCAGTAGTTGTTTAAATTTTACCACCCAATTCTTTTTTAAATTATCCGTTAAGAAATGACCAGTACATCTCTTATAAGCCTATAGCAGCCGCTATGCGTAAGTCATCTTTTAAAATACGCGACATGGTTCTAGGTGCTATCTCCATCTCCCGAGATAAAATCTATTGCTTTCGGACAGGATTTCTTCGAATTCTTTCCCTTACTGCTTTGACCATATTTTTCGTACGAACACTACGTGGAAAGCCAGATCTTTTTCTGTCACAAACAGAGGAGGTCTCACTGTACCTATTAATAGCCCGGTACACGAACATTTTACTAATAACAAGGGTATGGAGTGTTTAAAAAAATTGCATTTGGCTCCATATGTACTTTGTGTAATGCAATCACAGCGAATCAGTTCTCTTTATCACCCCACTCCATTTTAATATCGCAAAATATAGTTCAATGTATTGACGCAAAAATGAGAAAACCCAATTAACAATCATATAGAAATATGTATATGGATACAAAATATATAGAACACTGATAATAAACTATGTTAATAAACTTCTGATGCTCAAATTTACACTAATCATTTTTGGTGTTATATTGTTGAATATAATTCGATTATATATTAATTTTAACGATTACTTCTTAATAAAATTTCCTTCTAATCTAATATATAAAATTCTCGTGTCATGGTGTTAAACTTTGAACTCCTCCGAAACGGCTTGACCGATTCTCATGTAATTTTGAGTACATATTGGGTAGTTCTGAGAATCGGACAACATCTATTTTTCATCCCCCTAAATGTGTGTGTAAGGGTGGTCCACACGAATTTTTTTTTTAATTTTTTGACATTTAATTTTTTATATTTTTTTGATTATGAGTCAGCATTAAAAAATACATACAACTTCACATTAGTCACCCATCTACGATCAACAGTTACTTTTGTATCGCGATTTTAATATCGGCAATACAACGTTTGCTGGGTCAGCTAGTCTTTATGTATATTTTTTATGCTTATATTAATTTATTCAAGTACTTAATATAGCCTTTCTACTTAATACATTTATTTGTAATACTCTTATCTATCCAGATAACGTTAATTCAATTAGATTGCTTACTACATTGCAATTTGATGAGAACCGACATGTACTTCACTGACTTCAGTGAAGTACATGTCGGTTCTCGGTGATATGTTTAAATGTACTTACATTTAAACATATTACCACAGAAATTAAATTATTAATTACGGTATATTGCGTAATAAGCATATAGGTGCTAAAACATATAAAAAACATTACAAACTAAAGAATTTACAAATACCCTCAATATTGTAATTATTATGACGGGTACTCACGATATATATTTTATTGATTTGATGCCGATATTTCGATCCCGTCTCACCGCGACCACGATTCATGCAATTGGATCGAAATATCATCAAAATAATCTAATATATAATATTTTCGTGTCGCAGTGTTTGTAGTTAAACTCCTCCGAAACGGCTTGACCGAATCTCATAAAATTTTGTGTTCATATTGGGTATATCTGAGAATCGAACATCTATTTTTCATCCCCCTAAATGTTAAGGGTAGTTCACCCCAATTATTTTAGTATTTCTTAATATCTATAATGTTTTTTAATTAATACGCTTTTATTAGCTTCTGCTGTATGTCTGTTTGTAACCGACTCCATTGGACTTGATTTTGTTTAGTACCTGTTCCAAGACAATCGTTCTTGAGGAGTAAACTCCAGTCCTGCGTCGGAGCTGACACACACACATTTTTTTTTTTATTTTTAGATAAATTATTTATCTTTTTATGATACAACATTAAAAAATACATACATACATAAAACCCTAAATTTTCAACCTTCTATCAACACCTATTTTTGTATCGCGATTTTTAAAATATTCTTTTCCATCCACAGATCCGCAATAATTGTAGTGCGATAAATTTTATGTATCCACGATATATTTGGTAGGTCTGAGAATCAGTCTTAATCTAATCCCAAAAAATTTTCATTACTTTATATGGCAATACAACGTTTGCTGGGTCAGCTAGTAAAATATATTATATCGTGAGTTGGTAATAATTAAAAATACTAATATAATAATTACATACCTACTCGTCATAATAATAACAATGTTTAAGTTCCGCGATGATAAAAGTTTAAATACCCTCAATATTAACAATAAAAGTATTATTGCTTTTTAATACAGAGTGAATATTTTATTGATATAATAGCTATTTAAGAATTAATTTAAATAAAATAAATGTAAAAAAAATTCAACCGTTTGCCTGTCACCTTATCATTGTGGATTTAGTCTATCATTGTGGAGTTAGTCTATCTCAGCATATATATATATATATATACATAAAGTAAAACGAAACATGGTTGTGTTTGTCCGTTACTGTGATAATTTATACCATAGTTTTGATGTTTACTAATTGGTAACATTGTATACAGATTCTATAATGAACAGCGTATATGAAACCGCAATGCAAATATACCTCTATAATCTTAATTTCAGGAATAAACACATAGAAGGTATTTGTGTAATGTTTAAAAAAAGGCACGAAGAACAATTTACATTCTCATCTATGCTTCTCCTATTACTTTATGATTACTACGTCATATAAGCTAACGGAAAACTTTGTATTATTTTTAAATAAGAGGAAGCAAACGGGCAGGAGGCTCACGGGATGGAGAGAGGTGAGACAACCGCCCATGGACATCTGCAACAACAGGTGTCAAGAGATGCGTTGCCGGCCTTTACGATGTGAGTCTGCTCTTTTCTTGAATGTTCTTAAGTCGTATCGGTTGTGGAAAATAGCAGCTGCTTATTGATTCCACAAAGTGGCTGTGCGAGGCAAGAAATTTCTTGCAAAACGCGCGGCTGTGGAATACAAGACGCCAACGTGTAAAATGTACAAGACTCAAGTTTAATGGAAAATCTTTAGGAATTAGATAAAATTTATATCGTTCTTGAGTTGTAAAAGGACACAGACAAAAAGGAAGGCAGACAGGTAAAAATTTCAACAAGCATAGAATTGCTGTTTGTAAGTCGTAAACACTTATCACAAAACCTTACAAGATAATATGTATTAGTATATAGACGGGGCTTGCAGAGTTATAACGTAGTAATACGATTATTTCGAAAACTTTGAATTTGACGGTATATATTGGAAAATCAACGAAACGAGAAGAATTAAAAATAATTTTGCCAAATAAAAATTAAGACGTATCTTATATTTGCATCCATTTTTTTAAGTATTTAATTTCAACGAGTCATTCTCGCTTAAATAGAAGAAATAAAAATGAAAAACTCAGTAGAAATAATTCTAGTTCAAATAAAGTCCAAAATTGTAATCTTAACATTACAGTTTAATGTAAACATTACAATTTTGGAATACATTGCAAACGTGTTATAAAATATTACAGCATGTGTAATTATTGATAAAACAACTTTTCGTTCTCGTAAAAGCTAAACATTTATTCAGAAAAAAGCAAACATTAATGTAAAAATATTGTCGGTGTTGCCGACCGGTCGTCCGCTAGGCAAAGCTCATAAATAAACAGAGAGTTGGATGTTCCGTTGAAAAGTACCCCGAAAAAATTTCAACAAACGTTAAATTTACAACCAATTCAGGCGTGTTTTAATTAACAGTAACACGCACCGCTGATATTACGCAATATACCGTAATTAATAATTTAATTTCTGTGGTAATATGTTTAAATGTAAGTACATTTAAACATATCACCGAGAACCGACATGTACTTCACTGACTTCAGTGTAATGTTTTTTAATGTTTTGTAATGTTTTTTATATGTTTTAGCACCTATATGCTTATGCTTTTGATTTTTTTTTTACAATGTTAATAAACAGTTCGATTCAGGCAGGCAACGCGAGCACACGTGCCGCGTTATCTGTCCTCCTTCGAATATTTTTATTACCTGCGTTATCGCACTATCTGCTCAGGCCACCTGGGCTAGCTATTGTTATCGCGCGCTATTGTTCGGGACTCTTTGAGTCTCGAACCAGTTACGTTCCTTCGCGGAACGTAGCTTAGTTATTATCTGTGTTAATTACCCGGTTTTACGATCGTGTTAGTTAGCACTTGTGCTGTGTTTCGCGATTCTGCACGCTAATCGTGTGTGTTTGTGATTTGCAGTTCGTGCCGTGTGTGTCTTCTCCGCGGGGTCCTGCACAGCGTGCATCGGGGTTCCGGCCCAGCCAGTCTACATCCAGCAAAGCTAAGTCTTAGGCTTAATTATTATTATTAATTTCATTTAATTTTGCATACTTTATTATTATTAATATTATTTATTAATGTGCAAGTGTACAACTTAACTATAGTTGTCCACTTAATTATTATATTCCCCCTCTGCCTGACTCGGGCAGCGGGGGTTGTTGCCCGCTCAACCTAACATGGTTGGCATATTTAATAACTATTAAATATGACAACCATGGCTTCACCAATGGTTGCCAACGAGGGCCTTTTAAGCGCCCTACTAGATAGGTTATTCACGGAGAAGATCGCTCCGCTAATGAAAGAATCAATCAACGAGACAGTGGATGCCGCTATTAAAGCGAAATCCAACAAATATAACTCATCGTCTGACGTTTCGGGTTCCGACGGGGAATCCGAAATGGAACTAGGTAATGACTCCGACGCAAGCTCCGTAGCTTCGGTCAAACCAAGGAAAGTGATCACCCGATCAGCCCGTCCGCCTGTCCTTCAGGCGTACTTTGACGCGCAGGCGACCCCTAAGGTCCCCGCGGTCAGTCCTGACCGCACGGAAGCCCGTCAGGCTTCCAGTGCTTCACCGGCCCAGCCGGAAACCACTCTACTATCGAGAGCGGAGAGTGTCGCGTCACATGCTGACGGCTTCATCACCGTCAGTCGCAAGAAGAAGCGCGGTCGTGAATCGCCTTCTCTTGATGGCACACCCGCCTAGAAAGCCGCGGCCACGACTAGCTCCACTCCCGTGCCCGCGCCCGCGCCCGCTAAAGCCCGCGTACCGCCTCCGACCAAGCGCCCGCCTCCTATTTTTATAGGAGACCGAGGCCGCTGGTTGGTTATCAAAAATAGGATCCCGAAGACGCTCTCCTTCCAGGCGAGGGCGCACCAATCTCTCATCAAATTAGAGACCAAAGAGGTAGCGGACCACCGCGCCTTGACATCCCTTCTTAGAGAGCTGAGTGTGGGTTTCCACACGTACGCCCTGCCAGAGGAGAAGCGTCTGAGGGTTGTTATTAGGAACGTCCCCAGAGAGTTAGACGAGGCCGACATTCTGTCGGACCTCAAAGAGCAGGGTTACCCTGCACACGAGGTGCACCGTATGCGCGGAACCACCAACAAACAACCATTTAACATGGTTCTCGTCGTCCTCGACCTCACGCAAGAGGGAAAGGAAATTTTTAACATAAAATCGGTTTGCTCCCTTCAGGGCATCCGGGCCGAAGCTCCTCGCAACCGCGGGGGGCCTCGTCAGTGTCACAGATGCCAGTTATACGGGCACTCGGCACGCAACTGCGAACACACCCCGAGGTGTGTGAAGTGCCTCGGCAAACTCGGCACGCCGGAGTGCCCTCGACCAGCGCAATGCGCGGAGCCCCCAGCCTGCGTCTTGTGCGGGGAGAAGGGGCACCCCGCGAGCTATCGCGGGTGTCCCAAGGCACCCAAACACAAGCGTC
>CATIXQ010000003.1:4649680-4666789 GCA_949711755.1 Leptidea juvernica | reverse complement strand
CGATATCGAGTAGAGGGCACCCTATCCTCACCCAGACCCATCAGGTCTGGCGTGCCACAGGGTTCAGTCCTCTCTCCCACTCTTTTCTCGCTCTTCACGAGCGACATTCCCAAGTTTCCGAGTGTCCAGCTCGCTCAGTACGCTGACGATACGGCACTCTACTTTGGCTCCGCTCTATTGAACCGCTCAACCTTGAGCAGGAACATTAAAGTGCTTCAAGCCGCCGTCGATGAACTAGGCAACTGGTTCAGAAAATGGCGGATTGAAGTGAACCCCACCAAGAGTGCAGCGGTACTCTTCGGTAACGCGAATAGCATCCGCGCTAAAAAACGACCGACCGACGTCATTAAATTGTATGAAACACCCATACCGTGGGTGAAGGATTACAAATACTTAGGAGTCACGTTCAACAGCAATATGAACTTCAAGAAACATATTGATACGGTATGCAATAGAGCCCGATTTGTCCTTAGTCGCCTTTATCCACTTGTGTGTGGGCGAAGCAAACTTCCGCTCAAACACAAAGTGACGCTGTACAAAACCATCGTACGGCCCATACTGTCATACGCAAGCGTCGTTTTCGCGCACACCCGACCGAGCTACTTACGTCGTTTGCAAGTAGTCCAAAATAAATTCACGCGCATGGCAACCGGAGCCCCGTGGTTCATCCGAAACGTTGACCTTCACCGCAACCTAGAGCTTCCGACGATAGCTCAACACTTTAAAGAGATCTCGCGACGCTTCTTTGACAAGGCGCCTAACCATCCCAATATCTTGGTTAGGAAGGCATGCGGGTACACCCCCCTTCACCATAGTCTCAACCCAATAAGACGTCCCAGACACGTAACGGTAGACCCGGATGACGACATCACCATCGCGAACGCGACACCCACACAAACACCGACACAGACACGCACACACCGCCTTCGCAGGCGTAGGCGCGGTCAACCACCGCGAACCACTGGCACTCGTCGCTCTGACGATGGCCAGCGGCCCGCACCCTAGATACACCACACATTGTTTTGATACCCGACGAGACGTTAGTCCTCGTCCTGTAATCGCTTCACTACACTCACTCACACACGGACTGACTGACGGACTGACATACACCACTTATACAATCACAAACACACTCCACAAACAGACACAAACATACATGCACACAAACATTTACACTACGTACATACATACAATCATAAACACATACATACACACTTACATACATTACACAAAACATCACCACACTCGCCGGCGAGTGTGTTCTTATCACCTTTTCATCTTTCATCTTCATTTTCATTCTCTCTCCTTCCCACAAGCACACAGCCGGTCTGAGGTTCGAGTCTGCTTAGGAGACGCCCCGCGACTGTTGTTGCGTAGTCTTTGCGGCCTCCACGGCCCACGTCCTACTTCGCTGTGAAAGCCAGGGCTGCTAACAGCACAGAGGAGGTTTTAGTCGGTATGGGGTGTCCGCTTACGCGGACACTCGAGTCCGACATATTACGCCCCGTTCCGCGTAAATACGTAACCGTATTTCCTCCTCTCAAAAAAAAAATGTTAATATTTGTATGTAGTTTTAAATTGTTTCCTTTTTCTTTTATAATAAGTATTACACTTTAAATTTAAATAATATTATGTATTCCGACGAGCAAAAATACACGGTATAAATCGAATGAGTTTATGTATGTACAAGAATTTGGATATTTATATGTAATTTGTTAGTAATAAATCCATATTTAAATATAACACTATTTAAAGAAATAAAATACGTGTAATATTAACTGTGATCTTATTGCATTTTGCGTAAAAGTTACATTTCTATTATTATTTTAGTTAACCCGACGTTTCGTGACCTTTCCTAAGCACGTTATCAGGGGGAATGTTTATGTGTTGCAAATCATATCTTATGTGTTTCGATATTCTTTATATTACGGTAATCTTCGTTACTGCATAGCTAAGTAAAAAGTAATGAAAATATTATTTACTGATTGATCCTTCACATTAACACAAATTGTGAACTAAACCGTCTTGAAGGCATAGATAATTTATACGTCTCGATAGAGCCTCTTGCTGCAAGACAACCGATGAGAACAGGGCAGGTTTATTACTGTAGTGTCCGTGACAAGCTACGTTATACACTCACGATTTGTATGTCACAACGCATGTATTGCTCAAACTAGAGGTTAACTGTCAGCATCAATTTTTTCAACGTTTTCACAGCTGTCACGTCTATCTAGACGTATGAATGATCCAAGCTTGAAGGCAATAAAAACTACGCTGAAACATTTTGTCACAAAGAACAAGACAAGAAAATAAAAACGGTATAAAAACAGAACCGTAAGAATGCCCCCCCTCAGTAGCCCCTAAATGTTAGTCACCTAACCCATCTATCATTGCCTTAAAACAAGAACAGGCGAAAATGGAGAGAAAACAATACTACGATACACAGGAGCCGTAACGAGAAAATAATCAATCTCCCAAGTCCACTTGGAAGCAATCAACGGTCTGTTATTGCGTCCGTCCAATCCGATAAAAGAGCCGATATATCAAAGACGTTCGTTTCAATTACAAGACACTATGGTATCTGTTAGACGCAGTGCTCAAAATGAAAATGGTCAGAGCAGGCCATCTTGTTTTGATTTCAGATTGAAACTCGTTTCATAAATAGAAGTCTCATTTTGAGACTTATATTTGGCGAGCCATAGGTTGAGTGGTGAACCTGTCTTCCTATACTTTTGTGATGCAGGTTGAATTCCAACACGGCATATTTTCCACGGATTCTTGAAAAACCCAAAAATTCTAAGCGGCACTACAATTGCGCTCGTCACCTTGAGACATAAGATGTTATGTCTCTTTTGCCCAGTAATTTCATTAGATACGGCGCCCTTCAGACCGAAACACGGTTTGCAGTAATGTTTACACATTACTGCTTCACGGCAGAAACAGTTGACATTGTGGTATCCAAAATCTAGCCGGCTTCCTGTGCAAAGCACTGGTTGATTGCGTAACGAGCAACCATCCACAAATGTAAGGATATTGATGGGATTACATGTTTCAGTTTAAATCATGAATGAAAAATAACTCGATTGGCAACTGATAGATAATCAAGTAATTATCACTGCTGTTCATCTGGAAAAAGAAAAAAAGTCCTCATTTTCATGCTATACATAATATCGAATTAATTGATAAAATGGCTTTACTTATAGTCTGATAATATACGCCTTTTTTGAGGCTTTATTAGAAAAAGATGTTATAATGCTGGTAAAAATAGTAAATAACTTAATGAACACTTTTATATTTGATATTATATAAATCTTAGTCTATGACAAATAAAGTTTCATGGTGCAATAACTTAAGGTGGATGTACATTCACTATCCTGTCACATAACCAATATAGTTTTGCGTTTTAATCATTGATAATTATATGTCATGCGAATTCGGTTCAATCATGTTTTAAAAAGGCATTTATTTTCTCAAAATTGATTCCTTTAGAATTCTTTTTGATGTCATTCCTGATAACTACTAGATACTTCTACCGCTTCGGAAACAAATGGCGCTCTGAGAGAGAAGAAGCGGCGCAAGAAACTCTCCCAGCATTTTTTTTCGCGCTGTTTTCAAAAAAAATATACAATATTGTACAGTCATTTCTATCGCTATAAAATAATCACAATCTAGTCCCAGGCTTTCCGATCATTTTGATATTCAGCAGTAGAGTAATAGGATTTACGACAGAGCCATTTTTTATAAAACATTAAAATTTATTTATAGATAATGCCTGGACAGTGGCTTGGAATTTATTATGAAAGTGTATAAAGTATCTTATGAAGCCTACTAGAATTAGTTACAAGCAATCCCTTATAGTTTATGGTCGTCTAATATTGTAAGAAAATACTTTTGGGCGTTTTTTTTTTTTATTTTTGTGCACCAAAGTCAAACTTTGACGACAAAGAATTTTTGACAGCTAATCGATGTTTATGGGTTTTCTTGTAATCTTAGTTGTGTGAACATTATATTTTACTTAAAGTTCTCATAATAAGCAAACTGATTATTGCTAAATGTTATTAATTTGTCTCAGCTTGAGCATCTTAATGCTCCACTGAGTTACAATATAATTCCTTTTGTTTTCATAATGTTTTTCTCTACTGAGTTACGTTTTGGCCATGCGACTCTAATATCTTTTACATTAAAATGTCATCACGCAAATGCAGTATAGAAATAGAACTAAAAATCGATGCAATGAGATCAGATTAATACTTGCTTTAAAAAAAAGTACAGTGCCACTTCCTTGTGAACACAACGATTTTTTATGTTTTCTGAATGTCGTCGTGAGACACCCTCAAAAAGGGGTATTTTCAATTTAAATAGTTAATTATTTCTGTATAAATTTATGTAACAGTTATTAAAGCAGTAAAATAATAAGACGATTTCATATTTATTTATACAAAAAAAAAATTCATGCGAACATGTTTAGAAAAAAGACTAAAAGTCAAGGTACAAATAAACAAAAAAAACCTGTTATAACTAGCTGCCCCGACAAACGTTGTATTGTACATAATAAAAAAACACTGTTTTTTTATGAATTTCTCATTAATATTTCATAACACCATGAATTATTTCGTTAAATATGCTCCCTGTCGTTAAAATGAAATTGTTTTACAGCAGTATTAATGACGCAAACCTTGCGTCAATAAACTCTCTCTTAGAAAATATGTCTATAAGAAATATATATTGGAAACAAAAATTATTATTTAATTATAAGTTGGGACCACCAAATCGAAATTAAAACTATCTTATCTCTCAAGTTGGACTAAACTTCACTTCATGAAGTGAATCCCCACTAAGATCCGTTCATTAGTTTAGGAGTTCACTGGAAACAAACATCAGGACACTGGATTTATATATATATTAAGATAAGAAGTTAATAATTTTAGCATTTAGGTCTTGGGGCGAAGCCCTATCAATAATTAATAAGGTCCACCTTTGCACGATACGGCACTCTTGTGGATATCACTCTCAAAATCTAGATGTGTCTCATTTCTCAACAGTACTGTTTTCAAGAAACATTCTTCTACGTACAACCAAACTTTTGATTGAACTTTCTTGCGCGGTGTTTCTAGAACGATACGACAAGAAACAGAAACCAGAACAGAAAACCTTCAAGAAAAACGTGTACAATTTTCTAAAAGATTGGAAGAACTCCTGTGATTTATTTGGTGTTGCGGGAAAATGTGGCGGTAGTGATCACTTAATATTCGGTGACATACACGCTCATTTGGCCTCCTATTACATAAGAAAAAACTGTAAATTTATACTGGTCCTTTGATACAGAATGAAAATTTAATTAATAATGCAAAATTACTTTTAATAGCACCATAAGGAAGAAAATTACCCCCAGTTTTATAATTTAATCATGCCTAAATGAACTACGTAATTTATATCACATTAATTTACACGAAGAGTGCTGGGTTATCAAATTTCGTAGGTGTCGTATGTCAGTGTATATTAACGCAATTACCTGTTAAAAGCCCCATACAGTGCCCGAGGCTAGCAGTCAAAGTGATAGCTCGGCTATTCAGAATACTAATGACTCGAATATGATTTGATATAATGTGGTGATAGAACGTATAGTCCAATAATGTGATTTAATATATACAATAAAATGTTTTTAAAAGTCTTTCAATACTTCACGCAAAGTCTTTTGAAATTGTGAAAACAATAGATGAATATATCAAATGTACATAATATATTATATTATTTTTTAATATATAATATTCATTGCCAGCACATTAATGAAAATTTCATATAAGTTCACAAAAATCGTCACTTTTTGCTCTTAATTGTGATTTTCATTATTATAACACTAAAAATAAGGGTATGCTTGTTCTGTTGACTGTTCAGGCAATATCTATAAATAAATTTAAATGTTTTATTAAAAAATGGCTCCGTCATAAATCCTACTACTCCACTGCTGAATATCTAAGTGATCCGACAGCCTGGGTAGTCCCATTATCTAGTGATAATGATTAATTTATAGCAATAGCAATGACAGTACAATATTGTGTATTTTGATTTAAAAGAGTGCAAAAAGAAGAATGCTGGGAGAGTTTCTCGCGCCGCTTCTTCTCTCTCAGAACGCCATTTGTTTCCTAAGCGGTAGTAATATCTAGTAGTTATTAGAAATGACATCAAAACGAATTCTAAAGGAATCAATTTTGAGGAAATAAATGCCTTTTATGCCAAAGAAATGTTGATATTGGATAAGCTAAGTGCTGAAACTAGGCCAATTGACACGTACCAAGAAAACAAGGAACTGGTATTTCAAATAGTTGATGCGAGTGTGCTATATATAGTATGCGATGTATCAAGAAAGACCAAAATCAGATTATATATAATATATTTTATTTATCTGTCTACACGTCCAAGTCTTGTCATGAATGTCACCCATAAATTACGTAAAACAAACTGTCATTGGTCACAACTATCAAACTATTTAAAGTGTCAAAAAGCATGGGACGCACTTCTTTGTAAGTCAGCCTTTGATGATCTTTTGATCTCATCTACTGACATAACAGAGCGTGCTCGTCTTTTGGCCGTGACAGAATATGAGTCGGGATTTTGGTTACAAGCCTTGCCTTCTGCGCCGATTGGAACGCTACTTGACAATATGACATTGTCAATATGCGTATTACTCCGGCTAGGTATAAAACTGAATGAACCACATCAATGTAGATGTGGCGTTCAGGTAGATGCTCTTGGACGCCACGGGTTATCCTGCCTAAAATCGGCAGGCCGTATCAGTCGTCACGCCAGCATTAATGAAGTCATGCGCAGGGCATTTGCCGCTCTTAATATACCAGCTGTTTTAGAGCCAAATGGTATTACCCGCCGCGATGGCAAGCGTCCTGATGGAATGACGCTGGTGGCTTGGGCACGGGGAAGGGCGCTGGTGTGGGACGCTACTTGCGTCGACACTCTGGCTCCTTCTCATGTCCAAGTTACGTCAGTTGGTGCTGGGGCTGCTGCTCCGACTGCCGAAGACAGCAAGCGTCGCAAATATGTTGGTCTCAGTGAGTCATACATCTTTGTGCCGTTTGGTGTCGAGACACTTGGCCCGTGGGGCCCAGAGGCGCGGAGAATGTTCAAAATACTATCTTCGCGCCTCAATAAGGCTACTGGAAACCCAAGCGCTGGCAGCTATTTCGGTCAAAGGATCAGCCTTGCATCCAACGCGGTAATGCTGCCAGTATTCTTGGTACGCTTCCACGTAATGATAGTTTTAATTTTATGTAGTCGTAGTATTGTAAATAAAGTTATAAGATTTGTTTTGATTAAATAAATATACTTTATAAACTATCAAACCCTTAGAATATTGACACGTCAAACCCCTGGTATGATGTCACATATTATTTTTGAATTTTTATTTTTAAAAGTAATTATTTTTTTCAAATTTATTAGGCAGCGAGCACGCACTTGCAGGCAACTTAAACCTGTGTATACATATAAATCGAGTAATTAGTATTTTTAAGATTTAGTTTTAAGTACATATAACTTTCAAGTTTAAGTATTGAAAAAAATTTTATGTGACGTCACAGAGCATTTGATCGCACCTCCCTTGTCACACACTCCCGTTTGACACAACTTATGATCAGCCTCTTAAGTCGAGTCATTTTCTGAAATTTGATTAATAAAATGTGAAATTTAGAGCAGATGAATATAAGATAAGTTAATTAAGTTTCCAACGATGTTAGTGTTTGAGTCACAATGCAATGAGTTTGGTTGTATTCAATCGCTCTCAAGGCAAGTGCGGGGATTCATTGAAATTGAACTAATGTGAGAAATGAGCGTCCTACTTCCAACCCAAAAGATCTTCATAAATATTAGTCTTAACTAACAGCTGTAAGTAAATACATACTTAAGCTCTTTGTGCTCTGATATTGAGCTAGATAAGAATATTTACTTTAAAAAAATCCAATTAACTTTATCCCAATTTAACTTTAATGTATTCTTATGTTGTGTACAACATAGTAACTGTAGTTAAAATTAAATTTTTACAATTATGTGTATCAAAAACTTGCATGTCGCAGATGCCTGTTAGTGTAGATAACATTATATTCAGATTTCAGGTATAATAATATCTCTTAAAAATTTAATACATCAAAAATACAAAATATTGCACTTATCACAATATTTAGTAATGGATTCCAGATTTGCTACCATGATTTATTATTTGATACCATGCAACAGTTGCCACTGTTACTGTTGTCACTGTTGGCACTGTTGGCACTGTTGTCACTGTTGTCACTGTTGTCACTGTTGGTACTGTCGTCACAGTTGGCACTGTTGTCTCTGTTCTCACTGTTGTCAATTGTCACTGCATAGGTGGCCTTAGGCCACTAGGAGGTTGAAACGTCATCCACGACTTGCTTTCTGCATGCTATATTATTCTTTGTGCTTAAAAAGAAATTATTGTGGTATATTTTATCGACTATGCCCTTCAAATTGGAACAGGACAGGCATCATACTGTATTGCGAAACAAATAAATGTGGTGTGAGTTATAATGCCACGAACAGACACTGCGTTTAATAAATCTTCCAATATATTATTAATATTTAAGGCACTATCATATATATGATGACAATGATCATTAAAAAAATACCATTGTTTGATTTTTACTTGAAAGCAACAAGAAAATTAGATAGTTTTATTTTAATTGAGATGAAAAGAAGAAAACTAATACGTGTGAGTTATAAATGCAACGCACGAAAACATTCCGCTACAAATTAAGGTTCCACTTTTTACTTAACTGCAAGAATAATGAATACTGTACGTAATTTTCAATTATAATCTCGGGTCCAACACATTCACACTATAATTAAAACCAGTTACTTAAAAATTCAAAAATATTGTCTACTAATTTATAACCAAATAGAAAAGTACAATGAGTGACAGCAAACCTAGTACCCTGTTTTTTCTATAAACAGTTCATTTTAAAACTCCATTTTACTATGTCAAAAATTTAATACCACACTGCATTCATTGTTTGAAACTAACTTACGCCAGATATGGCTCGTAATATGAGGGGCAAATTATTATTTTATAACTTTTTCGAATTGTAGAATTGACGAATGATTGAATAACGAACAATAAACAACTATACTCACAACCACGCTCAAAAATTGTCTCAAGCAAAACTCTGCCTAAGCGTCTATTAGTCAGAGTTTTCGGTCAGTTGTGTTTCGACCGCGCTTTGAATACAACGCCACGCAACGACAAAGTGTACAGAGAAAATCTGTCGAATAACAGCATAATATCTAAAAAGGATAGTGTCGTATTTCAGGTAAGTGTCCCTATAATTATGTAACTAATTTGATAATTAAAAGAAAATATTCTTGTCTCGTGTCCGCGTCCGTGATTCTAATGAGCGTATACAATAGACTTTGAACGTTACTGCCACGAAATAAGGTGTAATTTGATTGAATGTTTTACGCTTGGACATTTTTTGACGACCTTTTAATAGGCGATTGGGAGTCCATTTCTTTATAGTACGTCAATGTTTATAATATTTATGTATTGTTAATAGTTTCTATAACGCATAGTTTCCCTTTTTAATGAGTTGAAATTTTCGTAGGCAATACTAGAGGAAAGCTCCTTTGCACAGGATACCGGCTAGATTAGGGATACCACAACGACGCTTATTTCTGCCGTGAAGCAGTAATGTGTAATCATTACTGTGTTTTGGTCTAAAGGGCGCCGTAGCTAATGAAATTACTGGGTAAATGAGAATTGACAACTTATGTCTCAAGGTGACGAGCGCAATTGTAGTGCCACTCCAACTTTTTGGGTTTTTCAATAATCATGTTCCCTGTCCACAGGGCGTATCAATTACCATCAACTCTACGTCCTGCTCGTCTCGTCCCTTATTTACATAAAAAAAATATTTATTACTTTCTATAGTTATTCTATAGTCTGCATACTCCTTATAATATTAGTCGAGATAACTCTACACAGACAACTAATCTTCAAAAACATGGATAATATGCAAAGATTGTCGCCGAGATAGAAATCCATTTATAGTCGTAAAAACTCGCCAAAGTTATTAATTTCTCGTACAATCCGGCCCTGTTTCGTGCAATATTTTATGCAGCTGTGAAAATCACAAGCACAATTCCAACTTCAACAATTTACACGGGCGCACTATACATGGTCTCCACAATATGTGCACAGTTCAGACCTAACTCAACTAAACTCGCACCAAGCAATAAGGATCAGCGGTTATATTTCCCTACTGAATTATTTTTTATACTGAATGTTATAAGGTTTTGTATTATCAAATAAATTGCTTTGTTTTGTTTGTGGCTGAATGTTGCTTGCTATAAATAAGTGTGTATAAATAAATATATAATATTGCTATAAATTGGATGTGTGGCGGTCCTCCACAGTGCAGTTTCAAGGAGGTTTCTTCCACGTACTACAAAGCTGTGGAATGAACTTCGTTGTGCGGTGTTTTCGCGACGGTAAGACATGGGTACCTGCAAAAAAAGCGTGTAAGCCTGCCTTAAAAGCCGGCAACGCTCCTGTCATTCCTCTTGTGTAACAAGAGAATGTGGGCGGCGTTGATCACTTAACACCAGGTGCCCGTACGCTCGTTTGTCCTCCTTTTCCATAAAAAAAGTAACTGTCGATACTTTACGATTAATATGTGAATTGGAAGGCTCAGTTTCGTCTTGTCTTGGAATGACGGGCGCAGAACGAAGTGATATTATCATTCCTTTTTTTAACAGTAAGAGACGAAACGTTAGCTGATGGTAATTGATACAATGCTGTGCCGCCCAGGATTCTTAAAATGCCCAAAAATTGTGAGTGGCGCTACAGTTGGTCCTTGAGACATAAGATGATTAGTCTCATTTGCCCAGTAATTCCACTAGCTTGCCCTTCAGATCAAAGCACAATAATGCTTACCCATTACTGCTTCACGGCAAAAATAGTCGCCGTTTTGGAACCCATAATCTAGCCGGCATCCCGTGCAAAGGAGCCTCCCACATTCCTTCGCTGGGTTGTTTAAATCAAGATTTTTGATCTTGAAATCTCTACCGATTGCCAATTCTGTGGTCATTTAGAACGTATTTAAAATTAAAATATTTTTTTTGTCAATAATATTCGGAAATATTGAGTAAAGCGCTATACCGAAAAAAAATCAATAGGCCGAGTGAAATATTTTATTTTAAAACTTTTTAAGATTATTTTTGTGTCTAAAACTTTTTAATTTAATTTTATTATTTTTAAATCACTCGTGGACTATAACATCGATAGACATGGAACTTCATAACTTACGTTTTTCATAAGTATTATTCAAATCAAAGCCAAATATTATTTGAACTTTATTCAACTAGGCTTAAACTAAATAAATTACTGAATCTACCACATTAAATATTAACTTCTTCTTCTCTCAAAAATGTGCTACGGGAACGATCGCTGGTCCATGCGTCAACTCAATAATAAGGTTTAATGCGATTATTACTTATGACAGTAATGACGACCATCATGTTCATTAAGCATACTTACACAAACAATGAATTCAAGCTCTAAAGGTTGATGCATCCACTTTTTATAGATTTTGAACATGACTCATATATTGGATGCAGCTTCTTATTTTTATTTTTCTTTGCAATCACAGCGATTCGGTTCTCTTCATCAACCCACTCCAATTTAATATCGCAAAATATTGTACAATGTATTGGCGCCAAAATGAGAAAACTCAATGAACAATCATATCAAAATGACAGATCTCAAATTCAAATGTATAATTTTGTTTATTTTTAATTGTTAGAGTATTTATGGCCAGACCTCGTATATAAATTGGTTCGTAATCGACCCATGCAACAGATTGAGTTCTCGTATTCGTGGCCTCAGCTATCCTCACGGAAGAGGAGGGGAGACGGGAGGAGATAAGCCGCGAAGCTGTCAGGCTATGTCCACCAACGCGGTGAGGAGATGTCAACTGTGAAAGCTCGAAATCAGTGAAGAAAGGAAGGAAAGATGTCATGTCGCTACAAAAGATATACTTTAACTCGCTTAAGACAGCTTGCTTAAGAAAGAGGAATTAGAAGGTTGAAGAATCACAATTAATTCTTCAATAATTAATAGTTTAATTAATAACGAAGGAAACTTAGATTCTGGAAAGAAATCATACAAATACATGACAGCGCGGGTGCCGCATAGCAGCCTGGCTACATGCATCTTCGCTCTGCCGCGTCGCATGATCGCTCGAGTCTCGACGCGGAACAAAATTCTGTACAGAAATGAGACATCTACTCTCCTCTTCGCTTGATCCATTTCCATCGAAGCTAAGCGGAAAGGAGATGTGGAAATAACGAAGTCTAATTGATTATCAAAATACAACTCCTCTCCGCTTTGGTGGATTAAGGGCCTAAGTGTGGTTTAGCCGACTGTCACCTCACCAACAGTGCGTGCAGCTTAGGAAAAGCAAAAGAACACGAGCTGCTAGAACCGCGAAGATTATAATTCAAATTCAAATTTAAATATTTTTAAGTAAAGTACGATGTGACATCACTACTAATTGAAAGTCAAACACTACCACCCATTCCAAAAAGAATACCTCAGACCTGAGAAGTTTTGAGCCTTTACCACACAAACATTTTTAACCATTCTTTTGAATATCGTCATACTTTTGTTGTGAACATTTTCTGGGATCTTGTGTTCTTGTAATATACATATTTAAAAGTTAATCCTTATATATAAATGATTAATCCTGATACCATCTCGTGATATATCGCCCGCAATAACCCAGTTAATACAAGGTAAATAATTTTTCTTTATACCAATAATCCGTGGTGTCACTCTGCATGCAAACGCGATTAGCATTCGTGACAACAAATCCAATCTGCAAAACGCGCAACTGAAACAAGATGCGAGAACTTTACGGGAATTGTCACGTATATGATGCTGTGGTTAAACTTACGTTTCGGACACTAAGCTGTTTAGACCAATCTATACATATAATTAAAATTTGAGTGTCTGTTTGTAATATTGAAATAACCGTTTTTACTACATGTATATAAATATATATACGGTACATACACCAAAATAATATTTTTTACAATTTCTGTGTGTCTGTCTGTTTGTTTGTTTCGGCTAATCTCTGAAATGGCTGGACCAATTTTGACGGGACTTTTAGTGGCAGGTAGCTGATGTAATAAGGAGTAACTTAGGTTTTAGGAAAAATCTTTTATATTAGAAAAATAATGTTGCAATATCCAAGAAACAGTCTAACTCTAAAAAAATTTTCGTATGGCAAAACAACGTTTGCCGGGTCAGCTAGTTTCAAATAATTTTTAAAGAATTTTATATGGTGGGATATACATAATCAGCCCACTAGCTATAAAAATTTACGACTGTCATTTATTGTCTTGTACTGCATTAGAAATAGTTAATCTTATTTTGTAATAGTTTTCGTGAGCTCTATTAAAGATTTTCCGAAGTGGAGGTAAATGTTAAAAAGTATAACTTTTCACAGACATATTTAGTGCCATTTCTTTGAATAAATAAAGTGATTTTTGTACCTATTGATTTGCTTGATTGAATACGTACTTGCTCAACAGGGGATGAATAAAAATCGCACTTGTTTACCAGTGGGAGGCTCCTTTGCGCAGGATGCCGGCTAGATTATGGCTACCACAGCGGCGTCTATTTCTGGCGTGAAGCAGTTATGTGTAAGCATTACTGTGATTCGGTCTGAAGGGCACCGTAGCTAGTGAAATTACTGGGCAAATGAGACTTAACATCTTATGTCTCAGCGAGCGCAGTTGTAGTGCCGCTCAGAATTTTTAGGGTTTTCAAGAATCCTGAGCGGCACTGCATTGAAATGGGCAGGGCGTATCAATAACGATCAGTTGAACGTCCTGCTCGTCTCGAACCTTTTTTTTTCATAAAAACAAAAACGTTGTATTTACATAAAATAATTTTATTTTATTGACAAATAAATTAGGCTAGCTAAGCTATGTTAAGAAAAGAATAACAGTTTAGTAAGATGTAAAAATTTATCAGCGAAAATTAGTTAAATTAACCTACTATAGGATTTTTGATGGTGTGCAATTCCATATATTGTCTTTACAAAAAATTTGTATTTTAACTCTTCCAATGTTGAATCACTAGACCTTCTTTCATTACCAAATTTATATATTCAAAAGAAGATGAAATTAGGGAGTTGATAAGTTAAACACTAAACGGTAATACGCATTTTCAGAGTTCATAGATTCAATATTGAGATTCGGTCATTCAAAGAAGATTGATGAAACTGGATTGACCGCTAGTAAATAATAGCAAATGTATATTCGATTCAGATGTGCATTCTAGACCAAATTAAGAATACAGAGGATTTCTGAACTGGAAATGAAAGATAAGAAAGATAACCAGGACAGTGGCAAATAAGGACCACTGACACCACACGACAGTATTGAAAACTTGGTAAGGCGGATTTTTTTACCTGATTCCTGCCACCTATTGGTTATGGAAAAGAAGAACAAACGAGCTTATGATGTTCAGTGACCATTGCCGCCACATTCTGCTGTAATACCAGAGGAATCGCAAAAACGTTGCCAGCCTTAAAAAAATGTACGCGCTGTTTCATTCACGATTAAATAAAACTAGGAATAAAAAAGTAGCAACATTTCAATTGAAGTATAACAAACTATATTGTAAAATGTAATATTTACCTGCCTTCGGATTATATACATTATTAAATGTATCAGAAATCTCGAAATGAAAATAAGCACGAACCCTCATAAACAATTCGTGCATTCTTCCGACTGTCAACCACAGACGCTCCCTAAAACGAAAAATTCTAAGCCCTGACACGATGATACGTCAAATCATATTAAAAATGAACTTAATTTTAATAGAACGTAATTGCAGAAAAACGTTCCAAACCACAATCATGTCAAAATTGAGTTTAGAACACAAAACTGGTCACGTGATACATATTAACAGACTGACAAAAAATGGCAGCCCTACTGTCATTATTAAATGACATGATGACTTAGTACTTAGTAGCGCAACCCACATGCATTGATTAATATTTATTAAACTTTAAGCACGAATTCCTTAAAATGTGATGTTTGTGGCTTGGAACGTTTTCAGGAACTATTTTATCTAATTTAAAATTTAAAAACATATATACTCATTTTCCCAGACACATCGTAGGATGTCTTAAAACAAAACCGACCAACGACTGCATATAGTAACCTAAATATTATCCAAAGCTGAATCGTGTGCCGTATTCCCAAGGCGTAAGTGTTTCCATTGCACACTATATTAACAACATTATTGTCAGCTAAATTCTACTCTCAGACTCATGATAGAACTCTATAATAACTTGGCGTTCAATTTAGTCATTGATAAAGTGAAAATATTACTCAGGCAATTTTTACACATTGATCATAATAATTGTCTTTGGGTTATTTGGGAATAATACTTTTTAATACCAACGGGAATCCTACTACCTACTGACACTGTACTCTTAGTCCGTCCGTCGGTCTGTCTGTCTGTTAGCCGGCAATACTTACTAAAGCCTTAGCCAGTGGTTTATTATTGCCGTTCCGTGAAACTCTGATCGCGGTATGCCTCAGATAGGCGTGATTGTGATCGCGCGCGCAATTGCGTTCTGTCATTACGTAGATATTATTTTACGTGTAATAATAGATTACTTATCATAAGAATGATTTGAGTGAATGTATCTAAAAGCTATTGAAACAAACTACAAGAGCATGCAAAATAAACTATCTTATTAAAAAAATAAATGTCAGAACTTGGTGAGGGAATAGTGTGCCGTACG
The DNA here is from genome assembly GCA_949711755.1 of Leptidea juvernica. NCBI lineage: Eukaryota > Metazoa > Arthropoda > Insecta > Lepidoptera > Pieridae > Leptidea > Leptidea juvernica. Next base: position 4,650,941 of record CATIXQ010000003.1, on the reverse strand, counting down.
GCACTTTCGGTTTTGGTGAATCTGAGAAATGCTTATTAGCCTAAGTCTAGGTTGTAATTAAAGTGTTAAGACTTAGCTTCTCATAAAAGGAAAAAATAAAAAGAGTAAAAATGTTGCCGTAAGGTATCAATATTAGTTTTACCACTAACACCACCACTAACTAGGTAATAGAAGTTGCGGGCTAACCAATAATCGTCACAGAGATGATCACGTCCACGTCTAAATTCATTAAACTAGGAGAAATACATAAAACTGGGGGATGAAGCTTCATCACCAAGAGCCAATTATAGTCTGTGGCAACTTCTTTGTTGAACTAAACCACAGCATAACTCATAAAAAATCACACTACATCGCAAAACAAAATGACAAATCAAAAAACTAAAATGTTAACTACTACCATTTACAAATATGGTAATAATTTATACTTAAGGCGCTATAGTCCTAAAAAGTACATTTTTAAAAATCTACTTTAAATACTTCTACAAATACTACGATTCCAATTTTTTGACATGTTTATCTTCATTTCTTTATCTAAATTATCGCTGTTACGAAAACACGATAACGAAAAAAAATCTCGATAGATTTATTTTTTGAAAAATACTCTTTTTTATTTGAATTGTTTATATGATCATAAAACTATGATAGCTATAAACACAAAACTTATTTTATTCGATAGTTTATTAGTATTTATAAGTTTTCACTGTGGGATTTATCAATACGCTTTGTGAATTATTTTATATAATTTTTTTTTGTAATAAACCAAACGCGACGCCTTGGTTGCATGCTCGCTCAAGCCAGCAGTACGCCCGTGACCACTGTCAAGGAAGGTACAGTGTTCGTGTCTCGGGCTCACATTACGTAAGATTTTAGCAAACAAGTACAAAGCGGGAATCATAGTAAAAAATAATGATGATGCGACAGCGTATTTGTTGAAATATATAGGTAAATAATAATAAAACGTAATATTATTTTGAATATTATGCCACGCGGGATTTTTGTATATATGTACTTTAGGGAAGTTAGATAAATCAAAGATGACCGCCGCACAAAATTATGATTTCAGCAATATGGATATCGTGTCCGAGGTTCTCGAGGGTGCAGATAACGATTTTGTGACCATTTTTGAAATCCAAGATGGCCGCCGTACAAAATGATGATTTCAGCAATATGGATATCGTGTCCGAGGTTCTCGAGGGTGCAAAGAACGATTTTGGGATCATTTTTGAAATCCAAGATGGCCGCCGCACAAAATTATGATTTC
>CATIXQ010000003.1:4603399-4649670 GCA_949711755.1 Leptidea juvernica | reverse complement strand
CGATTTTGTGATCATTTTTGAAATCCAAGATGGCCGCCGCACAAAATGATTATTTTAGCAATATGGATATCGTGTCCGAGGTTCTCGAGGGTGCAGAGAACGATTTTGGGATCATTTTTGAAATCCAAGATGGCCGCCACACAAAATTATGATTTCAGCAATATGGATACCGTATCTGAGGTTCTCGAGGGTGTCGAGGACGAATTTTGAGCGGTGGCCATCTTGGATTCCAAAAATGATCCCAAAATCATTCTCTGCACCCTCGAGAACCTCGGATACGATATCCAAATTGCTGAAATCATAATTATGAGCGGCGGCCATCTTTGAATTCAAAAATGATCACAGAATCGTTCTCTGCACCCTCGAGAACCACGGACACGATATCCATATTGCTGAAATCATAATTAAGTGCGGCGGCCATCTTGGATTTCAAAAATGATCACACAATCGTTCTCTGCATCCTTGAGAACCTTGGACACGATATCTATATTGCTGAAATCATAATTTTGTGCGGAGCCATCTTGGATTTCAAAAATGATTCCAAATTCGTTCTCTGCACACTCGAGAACCTTGGATACGATACCCATATTGTTGAAATAATATTTTTGCACGGCGGCCATCTTGGATTTCAAAAATGATCCCAAATTCGTGCTCTACACCCTCGAGAACCTCGGATACGATACCCATATTGTTGAAATCATAATTTTGCGCGGCGGCCATCTTGGATTTAAAAAATGATCCCAAATTCGTTCTCTGCACCCTCGAGAACCTCGGATACGATACCCATATTGTTGAAATCATAATTTTGCGCGTAATTTAACATTTCTCTCATACGTCGGTAAAACAGATTTACTTCAAAAATGTATAAAAAATATTATCACAGTAATTCCGTACAACTGTAAGTTTTAAAAAATATTACGCGGTCCTTCTGGGTCGGCGGTCGTTGACCCGCATCGCTCGGTTCTTTTTCAGCCATGCCCGACACCCGTGTCCATGCGTACCTATCGAATCTAACGTTCGCGCAATTTTTACCTAAAGTGTTGGGAAAACCTCGCCTTAATTGTATTTCAAACAATTGGTCAATTAATTGACAATTACAAATTGCCAGTCCATCAATTTTCAGTAGGTCCTATAGGACCTAGTGAAAATAAGCATAAGCATAAGCATTTACGTAACTTATGTAAGTACGTCCTAATGATAAAATCGTTTGAAATTATCTGTATCACTCATATGTTTGACTGTTGGTCTGCATATCAGGATACATCTAATGCGATTCTAATCATATTATTAAAATGATATTAGTCTGAGATAGACGTTACTGTGATCATACCTTATAAACATGATGGTAAAGCGCTTTCTAGCGATTTGAATTCGAACTATAGCAATATGACGCGAGTAAACAGTAATGTTTTACCCACTTCGAGTGTTAAAGCTGTATTTGTTTTAGTATTGAGGCATAGATGGCGCTTGTCCGTTAACACAAAAAAAATTGGATCGTCGACTCTAAATACAATTTAATCTCAAAAAGATGTTAAATTACTTCTCGTTTTTTTTGAAGTTGATTGTTTTTTGTTATTTTATTTAATTCTATATTTTTTCATTAAAAAATAACTATAGTAGGTACACAGCGAAAGTATATATTTTTTAAAATATTAAGAGATTACAAATGTACACCTACACCTTCCTTAAGTTAGGTTAAATGATGTTGATACCTATAAGAAATTTAGATAACTCCTTAAATTTAAGAGACATAATATTGTAGCGATACAGTTTTTTCTTTAATATTATCAAACCTTTATAATAAATTATATTTAAAAAAAAAGTCCATACTCTGCGGTCGTACTAAGCTTGATGTATGGTTACAGCGCTTTCTAGCGATATGTTTACGAACTACAGCAAAATAATGTTGCTTAGATGTCCTAGAATATTACTCAACCCAGTTTGGGTGTAAAAGCTATGCTTGTTCAAGCATAGTGGCCTAGGTGGCAGTGCGTAGTAAAAGAATTATAAGTTTAAGATAAAAAATAAATATAAATCTCAATTTTTTGTCAAAACCGAATTAAACCAGTTCATTCTACACTGCAGATTATGGCATAGCGTTAGACAATGATCATAGCGCCATCTCATGAACGAGAGATTGAGAGAAGAAAATTTTTGTTTCAGTAGACTGCGTTTCATATTCAATTAGTTTATAGTTACTCAGAAACAAACTTCACGCAGCGTGAGTTTGACGAATGTTTGAATTGTAGATTATTCGTGTTTTTTTCAGGCATGCATATAAATGCATTTTTAGCAGCCCAGCTTTGTTTAATTGTAAATCCTATTATTTATCCTATTACACATGATCGGTTTAGGTACAGCTGAACCATCGGACGTGGTTCGGTACCGGACCATACTCGATGGTATATTGCATTGTCCATTGAACAAAATTATTATTATTACCGCCGGAATGAACAGAGTACGCAGCCAGCCAATTAGAGTGAGGCGCCCACCAGACCATCATCAATAATATTATAGTATTAAGGCGAAGAGTAAGCAGAAAACACGCAAATATGGTGTTTTTAGACAAGTTTTATGGTGAAAGTATAGCATTTCGAGCTATGAACACTACTTAATCCTGTTACACATATCCTTAAGTCTTATTTGTAGGTTGCTAATGCTTGCTGTTGGTTATAGTTAGCATTGCCGAGCCTTTTTGAACTACCACTTTTCTTTGAAGTTAAACAAGTTTATGGCATGGCGTGACACATTTTTTGGTACTTCTCTCAGAAAAGTTATTCGTATAGCTTGTACTTTTTTGTGTAGTCTTATTTATTCAGATTAGTAATGAATAACGAGGATTTTAAGCATATAAACTGTTTTCCACAAAATAATTTTGAAAATATTGGCTTTGTTACATAGATGGCGGGCCGGCAGCCGTGAACTCATATCGCTCAAGGTCGCTGGCATTTAGTGTCGCCTTAAAACTAAACTAAAAACTTTTACTTTTAAATATCATTGACCGTCATATGGTCAGGTCGTACTAGATCCGACCATGTGTTTAGGCTAATAGCACAGAATGCCGGCTAGATGGCTTTTTCTGCCGCCAAGCATTAGTGGGCACTATTTGTTTTAATTAATTTGATTTGTCTTGTTTTTTTTTTTATGGAATAGGAGGACAAACGAGCGTACGGGTCACCTGGTGTTAAGTGATCACCGCCGCCCACATTCTCTTGCAACACCAGAGGAATCCCAAGAGCGTTGCCGGCCTTTAAAGAAAGTGTACGCGCTTTTTTTGAAGGTACCCACGTCGTATCGTCGCGGAGAAGCTCATTCCACAGCTTCGTAGTACGAGGAAGAAAGCTCCTTGAAAACCGCACTGTGGAGGACCGCCACACATCCAGATGGTGGGGATGATATCCTAACTTGTTGCGTGTCGTGCGAAGGTGGAATTTGTATGAATTACTGGGCAGATGAAACTTAATATATATATAACTCAAAGTAACGAGCGTAATTGCTATACCGCACAATGTTTTGTGATTTTCAAGATTTCTGAGCGGTACTGTATTGTATTTTTTTTTATGAAAATAAAGGTCGAGACGAGCAGGACGTTCAGCTGATGGTAATTGATAAGCCCTGTCCATTACAATGAAATGCCGCTCTGGATTCTTGAAAAACCCAAAAATTCTGTGCGGCACAGCAATAAGTGCTCGTCACCTTGAGAAATAAGATGTCAAGTCTCATTTGCCCAGTAATTTCGTTGCTACGGCGCTCTTGGACCGAAACACAGTAATGATTACACATTATTGCTTCATGGCAGAAATAGGCGCCGTTGTGGTACCCCCTGTGCAAAGGAGTCTCCCACTGGTAAGTAATTGTAATATATAATAACTGCATCAACATCAATTTCGGTAAAATTCTTCATCTCCTGACAATCAATCTTCAGCTCATTGGGCGAAGCGAAAACGCATCGAATGGCCATGAGACCTCTTCTTGGACCAATTGAACTTTGTAAGCCTTCATATGGTGATGGATGTTTCTGCACATTCTGAGCCACAGTAGTATTATTTTCGGTTGAACGCACTGGTCGAGAACGTGCAGGGTTTTTTTTGTCTAATAACGATCCATTTTCATGAACTACCATACCAGCGGGAGGCTCCTTTGCACAGGATGCCGGCTAGATTATGGGTACCACAACGGCACCTATTTATATGATTGTACATTACTGTGTAAGGGCGCCGTAGCTAGTGAAATTACTGAGCAAATGAGACTGAACATCTTATGTCTCAAGATGACGACTGCAATTGTGGTGCCAATAAAATTTTTGGGTTTTTCAAGAATCCTGAGCGGCACAGTGTTATAATGGGCAGGCCGTATCAATTACCATCAGCTGAGCGCACTGCTCGTCACGTCCCTTATTGTCATAAAAAAGAACTCGCTTCACAAATTGACGCACAAACTTAACTGAGGGCAGATCATTTCTCGAAAATTTTCCACGTAAATTTCTTACAGTTTGCATTAAAGACTCACTACTTTGGAAGTATGTTTTTAAAATTTCCCAATTTTGTTCGAGGGTTAGGAATCCCATTTTGCAATTTTTTAATATAAAACTTACTTCCTGTCAAAAAATGAATGTTATTCTACCTTTCAAAGTCAAAGGAAACGTTACTTCAAATATTAAATACTAAATGGCCCACCTTTATATTTTATTCTATTTTCAATAAAAATATGTGATTTCGAATATAAAATGTTCCTACTTCCTATAGGTATCAACTACTGTACCTATGTAAGTAGATTGGCGTGTTGAAAATTAAATTTCGTCGTAATTAATGGAAATGATCTAAAAATTTTAATTTTTGATAATGATAAAATTTATTTAACAATGAATTTATCAAACCATTTGAATATTTTTTCTTTTGAAAGTTTTTTCAAACTTGTATACATATATTGTCATCGGCCACTGTCCCTTCAACGAGCATCTATCCCTTTGCCCCTAATATAGAGGATGCATTAGGGGCACATGAAACGCCTGGACATGTGACCTAACAACGGGCACAAATTGTAGCAATTTGAAAAGACTCCTAGTCTTCTGGGACGATCTGGGCTGACTTGAGTACAATGACCGAACCAAGAGGCTAAGTAAACAGCTCACTTAAACTAACTATAATGATAAAACTGATAAAATATTACGACTTTGAAAATTTAATATACGTTCACAAAAACGTCACTTTTTTGCTCTTAATAGTGATTTTCATTATTATGACACTAGAAATAAGGGATTGCTTGTAACTAATTCTAGTAGGCTTCATAAGATACATAATAGCTTTAAGAGTAAATGTTTACACTTTTATAATAAAGTCACAGCCTCTGTTCAGGCATTATCTTAAAATAAATTAATAAGTGACTGTATCGTAAATCCTACTACTCCACAGCTGAATATCTAAGTGTTCCGACAGCCAGGGACTAGATTATGATTATTTTATAGCAATATCAATGACAGTACAATATTGTATATTTGATGAAAAAAAGAGCATAAAAAAATGCTGGGAGAGTTTCTTGCGCCGCTTCTTCTGTCTCAGAGCGCCATTTGTTTCCAAAGCGGTAGTAGGGTCTAGTATATTAGATATGACGTCAAAAAGAATTCTACAGGAATCAATTTTGAGAAATTAAATACCTTAAATGCCTTTTATGCCTGAATATGCAAACTTGTGTGTATTGTCACCGGCCACTGTCCCTTAAATGAGACTCTGTGCCCTAGCCCCTTATACAGAAGATGTATGGAGGCAGAGGGAACACCAGAACACGTGCTTAAGTGCAGGAGTGTGGACGAACAACGGGCTCAAATCCTCCTATCTTCAGCATCGCTTCCTGGATGCCTGTAGCAATTTGAAAAGCCTGCTGGTCTTCTGGAACGATCTGGGCTGACTTGAGTACAATAGCTCAGAAAACAGCCCTCTTAAACTAAGTATAATCATGAAATTATAATAAAGTGTGTGTTTACTTATGTATGCACCCAAGAAGTTATACTTCTTTGCCCTAACAAAGCAAAAATCCTTAAAATTAATTATTCCTCGTGCTATTCTACGTTTGTAGAAAGAACAATATTGTTAAAATCTTTGAAAGATGGCTTTGACAATTAATTATTAAATATCGAATACGACTGTATGAGCTTGAACCATTTGCCTGTCCTAATAATGGACGAAGAAACCAAAAAACAGAAATGTCGCACACGTCAGAAAGTTTTAAGAACCAACTTCACCCTGTTACTTTTGTATTACAGTGATGCACGCGCATCTTAAAATTTCACTCTCATAATTTTTTCGTCATCGCGCCTAAAGAAGAATAACTTCAAAAAAACCAAATACAACACCTAACAAAATTCAAACATTATAATATAATATAAGTTCAGGTTCATGATACGAACAATAATAATTATGAATATAAGCTTACAAACGTAAAGAACAGTCCGTGTAAGATTCCAATAAATTTCTTAACTACTAGTTAAAATTCACAACGCGCCTGAGCAAATGAACCGAGTTCGTACAAGAGCAAAACTAAGAATGAACTGTGAAACGCAATTGAAACGGTAATAATTACTTCGTATTCTTTATTCTGTTTCGCTTTGTTATTTCAGTGCTATTTTACTTTTATACTTAATATTATTTTGTTGAGCATTTGGTTGAAACGTGTTCTGTACTAGTTGAAATTTATAAATAAACAAGCTGACCCAGCAAACGTTGTATTGCCGATATTAAAATCGCGATACAAAAGTAACTGTTGATCGTAGATGGGTGAAAATTTGAAGTTGTATGTATTTTTTAATGCTGACTCAAATTAAATCAAATTAAAAAAAAAAAATTGCGGTGGACCACCCTTGACATTTAGGGGGATGAAAAATAGATGTTGTCCGATTCTCAGACCTACCCAATATGCACTCAAAATTTAAGAGACTCGGTCAAGCCGTTTCGGAGGAGTTCAAAGTTTAACACCATGACACGAGAATTTTATGTATTAGATAACTTTCTATGATTGAGAGAGAATTATAATACATACGTAGGCACTTCTTATTCTATACAGATTTTTCATTATCTTCTCAGGAAATTCTTTGAATTGATGCCCATACATAACATTTAAAAATATCTGAACTGCCATTTTAATAAACGCCCAATTATAATAACTTAATCAAACTTTATTAATCAAAATTTTCAAGAATCCTGAGCGGAACTGCATTGTAATGGACAGGGCTGATCAATTACCATCTGAACTGAACATCCTGCTCGTCTCGTCCGTTATTGTCATAAAAAGGTACATATTTAGCATACAACTTATAAAATTTAATTACGTATAAAAACACTTAAGTGAATATTGCATTCATCTGTTAACTAACGAAAAAAAAATGCAAAAAAAATAGTATCAAGTGAAATGAGACTTCATTATGTTTGTTTTTATGTTCCACTCTACATTTTTATAAACATAGCATCATTATTCCGCCGCAGTGAACACAAATTTTAAATTTCATGCGATAAAGTTTCCCGGCGTAATCGTTTGAAACGGGGTGAGGGAAGTTTAATATGGCTTTATTCTATTGCTCTTGTAGAATTCACAAAGTCTAGCGGCATATCGACTTGCTTGTGTGGCAACAGCTATTCAATTTAATAACATTAGTACTCAACAAACAGACTGTTAAAATAGATCATACTTATTATAAAATCAGTTGGCTCTTGAACAAAATAGGCTTTATACAAATGATTTGAGTTTTCTTTAGTGTTAACTCCGCCAATATTTGTTTTTAAAACAATTCGACACGTGTTTCGTCTCTACACGAGACATCCTCAGGACGTGTTGTCTCCCCAAAATCTGGCACGAGACATAAGGGACTCTCGTTCCGCAAAGTAACGCCTAATTCAATAAATTTTCTTAAAATAGGCTTTAGTAAGTATTTACTTGTATGTAAGGTTTAGACATTTAGGTTCATAGAAAAGATTTTTATGCAGATTTTTTTTAACCCTTAAGCAAGATTTTACGGTTTCCGATTATTTAAGTTTATCAAAAAAGTTTTATCTTAGTATTTTGTCAGAGCACAAGTAGTTTTTATTTTAGTGAAATCTAAGTTATATTAGTTGTCCACCCATAGACCATTTATTTTTATGACGAGACGGGATGGGATGAGACGAGTAGACGTTCAGCTGATGTTAATTGATACGCCCTGTCAATTACAATGCAGCGCCGCTCAGGATTATTGAAAAACCCAAAAATTCTGAGTGGCACGACAATTGCGCTTGTCACCTTGAGACATAAGTAAGTTTAGACATAACATGTTAAGTCTCATTTGTCCAATAATTCACTAGCTACGTTGCCCTTCAGACCGAAACACAATAATGCTTAAACATAACTGCTTCCCGGCAGAAATAGGCGCCATTTTGGTACCCGTAATCTAGAAGGCATTCTGAGCCAAAGAGCCTCCCTGGTAACTGGTAAAACTTGACTGTCATTGAGTTTGTATTTCAAACAGCAGTTTGTACTGAAGTGAAGCATCACCATTAATGTTACCGATAAGGTGATCTCCTGCACTTTGGTCAGTATAATAATTATAGTATAATTTTTAATAATACAAAATGATCAAAAATATATCAGTGTCAGTGAATCAATTTTCAGCCCGTGGGGTCCAGAGGCGCTACGAGTACTAAGTTTCAAGTCAAAGTCAAAGAATAACAAGTAACAACAGAGCTACTAAATACCAAAGCGCTGCCAGCTATGAGTCAACGGATTAATCAGCATAGCTATCTAAGAAACTCTATCAATTTTCTCGGTACACTTTCTATTTTATTATGGAAAAAACAAACGAGCAAACTGGTCATCTGACGTTATGTGATAATCGCCGCCCACATTGTCTTGCAACATCAGAGGAATCACAGGAACATTTAAAAAGCCGACCTTTTAAAAAGTTTAAGCGCTTTTTTTGAAGGTACCCATGTCGTTTCGTCTCGACCATATTTTAGGGAAGGAACGACCCGCCCCACTTCGCCACCACAAGCAGTGGCATTGGCGGGCATAACGATGCCTGTCACAAGAACTGTACCTGATAACAAAAGATAATGTTCATCTACATAATGTTATACTCATTAAAATATCTTTTCTTACAATTTGACCATTTTGTTTAATTTTAAAATTAAGAGATCAAACGCTTTAGGCTTTCTTATTATTTGAATTGTTTAAATTGGTTCATGAAAACTGCACCGTGGAGGAACGCCACACATCCAGATGGTGGGGTTGATAATCTAAATTGTGGCGTCTTGTGTGAAGGTGGAATTCGGTGGCAGGAATTTCATGAAGTGATCTTCCTAAACGCAAAATATATGACGTTATCAATATAGTAAGATAAGTCTTAAACAACAAAGGAAATAAATGCAAAATTAATCAGTAATTTGGTATTGTTGAGATTGCGTCATGAAATAGCCTGTGTTAAATATAAGTAAGATTCACAGTTCGATTGAGTTCAGCGTATATCGTTGGCTTTATTGAGCTCTCCGAATTTGCTCTATCTGAGATATCGATAAAATTCCCTCTAGGGACATCGCAGTGTTGTCTGCTACTAACTTATGTTCGCCTAGTGTTAATTTCAGAATGTCTCCTCACAAATTTAGTGGAATCTCAAAATGAATGCTTTCACGTTTTTCGCGTTAAAGAAACTTAATAGTTTCTTTAAAACAACATAACAGTAATCTGTTATGTTGTTTGAATTAAGTTGTAAAACGAAATCTTGATTTGAATTTATAAGAAATAATTATTAAATATCAAAAAAAAAAAACTTGTGAGAAATAAATTAATAATATTTAGTGGTATGTTTATCTTTTTGAATTAATCATTAAATTATTAAAAATATGTTACCTATATGTTATCATTAATGTTATCATATGTATATGTTATCATAAAAAAGATCCATTCTTTGACTTTTATTTTTATTTAATGTTGGACAAATTATTATTCTTATTTTTCGAAACCTATCTTTAACATTAAGACACTTACCCCCTTATTCATAATGGTCCGCTAACTTTAAACAGCCGCTTAGGAGTGTTTTTTCTCATTCTGACTTAGGTCAAGAAGAAGACTTAGGACAGAGTGAGAATTAGCAATGCTTTAAGTTAGCAGACTTTTATGAATAAGGGGCAAAATGTTTACAAAACATATACATATTACATTTGTTACCAAAAAAACATAATATTTTGACGAATGGTTTATTGGATTGAATGTAGTTTTTTTTTTTATTATAGAACTTGTAAATAAGTCTGTTTTAACGGGAATAATGAATGAATCATTTAAAACTGGAAATAAATTAATTTGGCTTAATTTCAAATTTATTCCATTCTTACATGCTCTTCAAGTATTAAAAAATAATAAAATAAATATTACAGGAAATTGTACTACTTTCATACATCATTTGTCCCAGAACCAACATCAATGAAAAATTACTTACGAGTTCTAATTAACAAGTGAAGCCTCTTAAAAACAAAATTTTTACGCTCACACCCCACGATAAAGAGTTATTTAAAAAAAGGAAACATTTTGAGGTTATCTTTAGTATGAAAGAATGCTTCGATTACGTAGGTACTTTTATAAGACTATAAATCTGCCTTTCAATAATATTATCTGTAGGTAGGTCAATAAGGCAAGTTGTTAATATAGGTATGATATTCAACAAAAGACTATCGACTGATAGTAAGTATTTATCTTAAAAATTTCTTTTCTTCCTATTTCTTAGCAATTTATTTAGCTGTGAACAATGCTCGTGAATAAAATAGAATCTACATAATATTTGTTGGTTCTGGGGCGATTTTCGAAAGTTTCCTTTTAATTTGCAAATATTTAATAAGACCTTGTTTTGATGTTTTGATTTTGTAGTCTACTCAGTAAAACACATTTATTGGGGTCCATTGAAGAAGTCTGTGCTATTAAAGAGCTCCCTTGCTAGAGTCAAATAAAACTGACAAATCAATGCGTAAATAATTCGATGCGTTCACAAAATTTCGTTCAGCTTTCTATACTGTTTCCATTCCTTAAAAATTGTAAAAGCTTTGACAAAGCTATAATGTCGTAATCATCAAGCCAAGAACCGAGTACGAAGATGATTTGGTATTCGTCTTAGCTCGGGTGTAATCGGCGTGCGGTGCGAGTGCAGGAATGAGAGACCGCCGGGCGAGCGCCGAGGAGGCAGTCGAGGAAGAACTATTAAGCGAGGCGGTCGTGTTACACGCGCATGCCGTGAACACCACGTTCTTAAACATAATCATAAGTCTTTTTTTTATGCCAATACGGGACAAGAGGAGCAGGTCGTTTAACTGATGATAATTGAAACACCCTGCCCATTACAATGCAGTGAAAAACTCTGAGAGGCACACAATTGTGCTCCTCACCCTGAGACATAAGATGTTAAGTCTCATTTGCCCAGTAATTTCACTAGCTACGGCGCCCTTCTGACCGAAACACAGTAATGTTTACACATTACTACTTCACGGCAGAAATAAGCCACGTTGTCGTACCCATAACCTAGCCGGTATCTTGTGCAAAGGAGCCTCCTGGTTCTTTGTGAAGTATACCTACCATTACGATTGTAACGTTTGTTGCTAATAATGATACCGGGTGTTTGTAAGACTTGTTTTTTTACTGTCGTGTTCAATGTTCACAAAAATAGACTTAGCATAGCTTATGCTAGCACATTACTACTGTACAATAGAAAAAGATGTCACTGTACTACAGACCTCCGAGAAGCATGTAAATTTGTTAAAAAACATTCGGACTTATACTCAACACTACCAAATAACAAGCGAAATAATAGAAATTTAAACAAATTAAAAATTCCCCAAACAAGTATGTCGTTAGTGTCATCGAGCACTCACCACATGACAATAAAAATTTATAATCACATCCCAAACGAAATTAAAAATAAAGAGAAGCCTTCTCTATTTAAAAGACATCTTAAAAAATTTTTTAGTTTCAAAATGCGTCTACGATTTACCCGAATTTTTTAATTACACTAAGTGTGAGAATTAGTTACAATATAGTATAAGAATGTATAAAATGTAAAATACTTATTTATTGTATGTAGAACATTGCTGTGCCCTTGCAGGGCGTCACTAGACAATATTGTCTACCCGTAAATGTACCAACCATCCTACTGTAAAATGTGACTTGCAATAAAATATTTTGATTTGATTTGATTTGATTTGACCTAGCAGCATACAAAAGAATCCTCACACTGTTCAATAAATCTACTTTCATTTCCTTAACATCATCAGCCGGAAGACGGCCACTGCTGGACAAAGGCCTCCCCCAAAGATTTCCACGACGATCGGTCCTGCGCTGCCCTCATCCAATGTATTCCGGCGATCTTGACCATATCGTCGGTCCATCTTCTGGGGGCCTACCAACCCTGCGTCTTCCGGTACGTGGTCGCCATTCGAGGACTTACTGCCCCAACGGCCATCTGTCCGTCGAACTATGTGCCCTGCCCACTGTCGGTGACTCTGGTTCTCCTAGGGATCTCCTCATTTCTGATTCGATCTCGCAGGGAAACTTCGAGATCGAACCCTCTCCATTGCCCTCTGAGCGACCATTTTATATACGCAATATTAAAACTTTAATAATGTAATATTAAAACTTTTTTTTATATTTTTTTAAAGAAGGCAAACGAGCATACTGCTCAACTGATAATATGTAATTACCGCAGCCCATGCTTACTTGTATTCACCATAGGGCATTGCCGACCTTAAAAGGCGTCAGATGTACATATGATTTTGAAAACTGAAAACACATTGGTTCGTAGCAGGCGAGGATCGAACCGGGGACTCCGTGGTAAAAGTCTACGATTCAACCTATTGCGGTGGCGCTATAAATAAAATTGAAATTAATGTTTAATCACTACACATTACAGAGAGACGCGCCGAGAATATTGAACAAGATACCAACGCATATCACAGAACTAAAGTTGACGTGTTTTATGAAGAAACTATTTAATCTCCTACAAAATCGTACTAGTCTAGACTTCTTTTCAGATGCTTCACTCAATTGACATTTTAAAATATCATTTTACTTAATTCAATTTCTTACTAACTAAATGTTTTTACCAATTTCCACCTTCACACGACACGCCACAAATTAGGATATCATCCCCACCATCTGGATGTGTGGCGGTCCTCTACAGTGCGGTTTTCAAGGAGCTTTCTTCCTCGTACTACTAAGCTGTGGAATGAGCTTCCTTGCGCGGTGTTTCCGGGACGATACGACATGGGTACCTTCAAAAAAAGCGCGTACACCTTCCTTAAAGGCCGGCAATGCTCTTGTGATTCCTCTGGTGTTGCAAGAGAATGTGGGCGGCGGTGATCACTTAACACCAGGTGACCCGTATGCTCGTTTGTCCTCCTATTCCATAAAAAAAAAATTATTTAGATACCAATTTCAGTAAATACCAATGACAATGTCAGTACATTGTGTATGAGTATATATACATTTCTTTGACAACATGTTATTAATTATTATTTGTACGCCACTGCATGCGGGCAAGGAATTGAGAACTTTTATTGTGAATTGTGACATCTTGGGTATACCCATGACCACAAATAAATGATGAAATATAAAACAAACTCCTCCGCCGCGTATGTCTGTCTGTCTGTTCGCGATAAACTCAAAAACTACTGCACCGATTTTCATGGTGTTTTCACCGATGGATAACGTTATGTTCGAGCAAGGTTTAAGTATATAATTTGTTAAGTTTTAGTATACATTTTATATACGTGAACGATATTTTTGTTGGGGATGTCGGAAAAAAATAAGCCGTCTCGGAGCTTTCAGCGAAAAGTCAGTCTAAACCCTTTGAGATATAACAACATAGTGTATGGTGGAATTGTGTATCTTATATAGTTCTACAAATAAGTCCGCGATGGCGTATGTAGCTCTTAAGGATATTTTATTTATGAAAATAAGGGACGACACGAGCAGGATAGTACGGAGCTGATGGATATTGATACGCCCTACCCATAATAATGCAGCGCCGCTCTGGATGTAGGGTATTTCACTAGCTACGGCTCCCTTCAGACCAAATCACAATAATGTATACACATTACTGCTTCATGGCAGAAATAGGTGCCGTTGTGGTACCCATAATCTAGCCGACTTCCTGTTCTTCCCTTCCAAAGGAGCCTCCCACTGGTGAAAACTAAATAACACTTCATCCATTATATAATACTTCATCCATTTTAATACTTTAATAAATTAGCAGTTATAACTTATAAGGCGGTAATATAAAAGCTATGTACACAAAAACGAAATTAATCCTTATCTTTTATTACTACACTAGTTAACCCGACAGACGCTGTTCTACAGAACAAAAAAAATGTTTATTATATACATATAATAAACATTTTTTTTTATGAATTTGTCAATTATATATCATAACATCAAGAATTATTTCGTAAAATATGCTCCCTGTGGTTGTTATGAATTTTTTTACAGCAGAACTATCAAACCGTGCGTCAATAAATTCTCTCATAGAAAATATGTTCATACAAAACAAATATCGGACGACGGCGGACACATCAAAGGAAAAACAAAATTGTTGTTTCTATTTAATTCCGAACACTTTCATATTTATACACCTTTTAAAACTTCTCTGGACTTCCACAAATAATTCAAGACCAAAATTAGCCAAATCGGTCGGCTTCTAACTAATCGGCTTTTAACTACATCATTCCCGTTTGTCGGGTTAGCTTGTTTAATCTAAGGATGTTATTTTTAAATTCCAAATTTATCGAAATGTTACTCAAGGTATGCAAAAATAGATGTACTATCTATTAGTATACATTAAATACTTGAATGCATTTCTTACCACTAATAATTTGAACTTTAAATAGAAAGCAGTGAAATAAGAATTCGCTTAACATGAATGGGATATTTAGAATGAATGTTTTAAACAGTGAAATGGTTGCGTGCTCTATCGCACCGTTACCGTAGAACTGAATAAGTAAATGCCTCAAATAAATCAAGTTAATTGCGTCGGGGCACCTCCTTGTATAAAACAGTAGCCCCTGAGCTTAGTTTTGGTGTCTCTTACAACATTAAATGTACTACAGGAAACTAGCAAATGAACTTTAATATATATTATATTACTAGCTGCAATGGTTTGGACACGTGGAGCGAATGAGTGAAGAAAGAATACGCATCAAATATATAAGGCAAGTGTGTATGGGCAAGTCGGTCGCGGGAGACCTCGTAGAACATTCGTCGACCAAATTGGGGACGTTTTGAGAAAGGAGAGGTCCGAAGCACCCGCAACCTGCGAGCATGTATGAAAAGAGTAATGAATGTAGAGGAAGCGCGTGAGGTTTGTAAGGATAGAAGCAAATGTCATTCTATTGTCCCTGCCTACCCCGACGGGAACAAGGCGTGATTGTGTATGTATGTATATTACTAGCTGCCCCGACAGACGTTATTCTGAAGATAGTAAAAAATACTATTTTATAGGAATTTGCCAATAATATTTCAAAACGTCAAGAATTATTTCATAATAAATGCTCCCTGTTGTTATAGTGAAATTGTTTCACAGCGAAACTGTCAAACCGTGTGTCACTAACTTCCCAAAACTTAAAACAAATATTGAAATAAAAAGACGTGTGGCACTCGGGGACTGCCGCGGTAAAGCTATTGCATAGCATGTTTTATCAACTTATGCAATTATAATTATTTATTTATTTTATTTGTGCAGTATTTTTTTGATAAAATTAATTTAAAAAAAAGCAAACGGGAAGTGAAAAAAATTTAACTTAAATAAAAATACTTGTCATAGTAATAAAAATTAAAAAAACGTGATAAATAAAAATAAAGAAATTAAAAAAAATCAAGACGTACCCCAGGCTCGAACCTGAGACCTTCTGCACAAAAAACATACGTGATAACCGCTGTTCCACGGCAAGTGTAATGACCGTGGCGAAATATCTATATACATCTAGTAAGTAAGTGTTAGGTTACTTTCGTTACGGAATTTCTGGATTCGGTCTCCACGCTCAAGGCCCGCGATAGAAGCTATGCAATAGCTTAAAAATAATTATGGGTCCCAAATCAATATAAAAACTATCCCATCTCTCAAGTTGGACCAAACTGCACTCCATGAAGTAATCCCCATTAAAACCGTTCATTAGTTTAGGAGTCCATCGCGGACAAACTTAATTACTTCCTTAGCGGCGTTGAGCACTTTTCTTGGGATGGTTATAAAATTTTCAACTCGCGTTAGGACTCGTGACCTGATCGAAAATTCGGAAGACAGTCATTGAATTTATGTATGAAAGTGGATTTTTCTGAAAGATAAACTTTTTAATGTAAAATAATTGTAATAGTTCTGTAGTGTAATTTTTTTGTGTAATATAAAATACAACGTTAATGTTCAAGTTTTCACTTCTGCCGGCTTTCCCGGAGCGCAATCCGTTATTTTTTTATTCAAAATAGGATATGATGTCACTTATTGGAAGTCAAAACCCATTCGAGAAAGTATGTCTCAGACCTGAGAAGAACGGGTGCAAGAAACTCAGCAAGCTTCTTTTTTTTATAAAATTAAGGTAACAGTGTAATATCGTACAATAAAACTTATTATTTGATAGCCTGAGGGCGGTCGCTCCATTCCCAGTTTGTGGTATCATTAAGAAAGTTTAAAATTGAAAAAAAATATTTATGTTATAGTAACCTTTACCACACATACATTTTTTAACAATTCTTTAGATTTTTTATTATTACATTTGTTTTGTACATTTTCTTGGATCTTGTTGTAAAAGCATAATATATACATCGCTTAAATAATGCTTTATATAAGCATTTTCCATGGAAATCTAAAAGTGAAGGTAATCAAAATAAAGCGAGAAATAAGGCTTGCAACACCCCGAATATTTAAAGACTTGCAGTAATGGTTGCCTTAAGAATCTGCTTTAAATATCAGAAGTTCAGTTCAAATTATGACGTTTGAGTGTGTTTGTTGCATCATTTTACATTTTACATATTATATTGTAATTTGAAATGATTTGTAAATCGATGTACTAAATGTAAATCTTGATATAAAAGAGTGGCAATGAGTTTCTTGCTACTTCTTCTCATTAGCTCAACCCTTTACGAAGTAGCGGTAGATTCAATAAGATTTTTTTTTTTTGACATTCATAAGTGCCATTTCCGTGACCTACGTGAATAAACAGTTTTTGATTTGATTTGAAAATAAACTTAAATTTTTTTTAGTTCTAAAACGTTTAATGTATTCGACACGATAAATAAATTTCATTTCATACACATTCTCACTTTTATTAAATGCCTTACGTAAAAGTTGAGTCTTTTACATTAGCGGCGACCATATAAACTTAATAATTGCTTAACTTGGTTGGCATTGTAATAAAAAAGTAATAGATTTTGATTCATATATATAACACAATAAAGATTTGAATTCATTAGAATTGATTTCAACTGATTGGAAATAAATTGAATTTGTAACTAAAATTAACCGCGAACCCGCGACCTCTCGGGTCCCGTCTGAGCGCTCTTTCATTGAGCCAAACGTTCAGGTGAGGTATGGTTCATAAATTATTGTATGTCTTGTTCAACTCTCAGATTGTGGCTCCATCTACAGGATCTACTTTATAGTTGATAATCTATATGTATTCAGTGAAACCTGGTTAAGTGAGACATCAAGGGACCTGCAATGTCGTTTCACTTATAGAGGTATTCCACTTACCCAGTGTCTCAGATATACAGGTATAAATAAATATCTGTCTCATTTACAGAGGGCTCCATTAATAGAGATGAGACTACAGGTTATTTCAGTTATACAGGTGCGATCATTAAATAAAATAACGTGTTATGTATGTAAATGAGTTTTAATAAAAAAATATTATGTACTTAAAGGTCAAAATCATACAAATGTAATCAACAAAAATATTCAAGCACGTTTTTACACGTAATATGTATGTACGAATATGGAAACAGAATGTATCAATTATAAAAATCTGTCATTTTAGTTTTGACATTTTTCAAATAAACATCTGTATGATAATAAAGCGAAACTAAAACTGATGGTCAAAATTTGTACTTACGTACTTGGAATTACGTGTGGAATTTGTGGGTAGAATAAGAATGAGTAAACAAACAATGTTATCTATGATGATAAATCGAAAGAACAAATCCCAGATATAGAGGTTTACCTCGTCCCACTAACAGAGGTAATTCAGTGCCAAAGTGTTGGGACCTCAGCATGAGTTCCAGTTATGGAGGTTTCTCACTTATCCAGGTCCCACTTAACCAAGTTTCACTGTATTTGCAAATTAGTAACTTGACTGGAGATGTCGCACATTCAAATCTAAACAATTTTTTTTTTAAAGTGATATCGCTCACATCCGGTATTAATTAAATAAAATTTGTAACCAAAATTTATGAACGATGTGGGAAGACTGGAAATTGTTCTATAAACATTAAGGATGTCGTAGATAAACAATATGCTAACATGAATGGTGGTAAAATATTGATTTAAATAAACTCAAATTTAAGCTAGAGTGAGATAATCTCATTATTAAGTCGCTTGAAAACTTTTAATCAGTGATTTTCCAACAAAAACTAAATCAGCATTAGAAACATCTAATTTGAACTTAGCGAATTCTGTTGCGAATGTTCAAATTCACAAAGTTTCGAAGTAATAATTTAACTTGTAGAGTACGAAGCAGGAAACAAAAACGCGTCTTGACTCCGACGAGTTCAACGAATAAATATAGAACACCTATAATATTCAGAGGAAAGTACGGAGGGTTGCAGCGAAATTAGATGCATCGAGCGCAGACATGTTCTATTCCGATATCGACTCTGGAACTCTCAATACTTTCAGCATTACCGATCAACGGTTAAGTTTATCTTAAGCCGAATCGGTTTAGTATTTTCTTAGATAATTTATACGTCTAGATAGACGGCCGTTCCCAATATTCAGTCTATCTCTTACTTGTGATAAAAATCGTAACTATCGTCCCAATAAACTTATCGACGGTAACTCACCTTATCCGTACACGCTGCCTGTCAATGGGAGGACGTATAGCTTACCGGCGATAGAAGTTCACGCATCCCAATATAAGAGGATAAGAATGACTATGATATCGGGTATATTGGGACAACTTCAGATTATTCACACCTAATTACTGACAGTAGAAGGTAGTAATTTATCTCTATCTGTAGATAGTATATTGGGAACGGCCGTATGACATCTGTGAAAAGGTCGAAAAAAATTTGAGTTTAGAACTAACCTCTATGTTAAGTTAAAGTGTCACACATTTCGCGAGTGTAAGACGTAGCTTGTCACTCACACTAAACTAATATTCCTGGCCTTTTATTACATATATCGGATGCAGCAAGAAACTCTATCTAGACGTATAGTCAAAGTCAAAGTCAAAAAAATATTTATTCACTGTGAAACTTTATATGTTGTATAGTGCAAGTCACGATGAAGTACAAAAGTTACAATAGCATTCAAATGAGTATAACAATATTCATTAACAAAATTTAGAAACAATAATTCCAACTATCTTTATCATTCAAATAATATCTCACATTATAATAGGCCTTAGATGTTAATTTATTTTATACGATACATTTAAATTTTTTAATAGGTAATATTTTAATATCATTTGGGTGTTTATTATAAAATATAAAACAATATTAATTATCTAATAGTATAAGTATCTTGTAAATATTTTATTTTTTATATACAATGCACTTATAACATAGAACACAAAACTTTTCTTTCAAAAAGTTCTTGATACGACCTCTGAGAAGATACCAGCGCAATATTGCCAATACTAGCTGACCCGACAGGCGTTGTTCTGTTCATAATTAAAAAAAACTCTTGTGGTTCGAATATCGTTACTTTCCTAGCTGACTTCTACTCGGCGAAAGGAATATTTCTAACAAAATTCAAGTCTCTACACTTTATGGTTCCAGATAACGTGATGAGTTAATATATAGGTGGAAATCTCTTACACATAATATATAGAAGATATATATTAAAACAGGATTGAAAATCACTTATTAGACGTCAAAAATGACCGCCAATTTAAAAAAAAATAGCAAGCTTTCTCATACAACTCTTAAGTCAAAGCATTGTTGATTATAACATGCTATTGTTTTATGCTAATAAAACTAAACAATTTAAGATCAAAACTCTTTCTATCATAACTGAGAAAATTCTAGAAATTTTGTTGATTTTTGAATTAAACCTTATTCAATTTTATGGGATAAAAACAATGGAA
Source organism: Leptidea juvernica (assembly GCA_949711755.1). Classification (NCBI taxonomy): domain Eukaryota; kingdom Metazoa; phylum Arthropoda; class Insecta; order Lepidoptera; family Pieridae; genus Leptidea; species Leptidea juvernica. The sequence goes on along the minus strand of CATIXQ010000003.1, from coordinate 4,629,385 downwards.
TATCGCTTTAGATTGCTTATTTCTGTAATAAGTAATACTATAATCCACAAATATAATTTGAAAAACAAAATTTTATGAACGATGCGGGCCTCGAACCCACGACCTCCGGCGTTCCGTGCCGGTGCTCTAACCAGCCAACTGATTGTATGTAAAAAAAAATTTCGACTTAAATTTGATAATTTTAGAATGATAATTGTTTAATATTAAAAATGTTAAGTTTAGAATAAGTGAACTCGCTATTCCTAACTAACTTAGCTTAAATTGTTTAGAAGTTTGTCTGTTGTATATTTTGAACAATAAAAAAAGTTAGTTAGAGCACCGGCACGGAACGCCGGAGAATAAATAAGAAAATTTTGTTTTTCAAATTTTATTAGTGTATTACTCGTAATCCTAGAAGTGAGGGTTATCACTTTAAAAAAAAACATAACATAATACAATAAACGTTGCTTTTTAAAACGTATAAAAACGCATTTATAAAATGATAGATTAAAACCGAACCAGGCCTGACTTACATGCAAAGTTAATTTATAACCTCGCAAAGTCTTGTAGCTCACAAATTATTCATTATCACATCTACGGCTACATTTCAATCTCAGTGAGCTAACTGACAACGAACACACGTGTAGCAATATCAAGAGTTTATTTATTTATTTCGAACGTCTTGTTCTTCAGACACAAAATTAATTAAATTTTGAATATCCTTAAGTTTTCTTAGTGGAAAGTTTGGTATTGTTTACCAGTGGGAGGCTCCCTTACACAGGATGTCGGCAAGATTATAGGTACCACAACGGCGCCTATTTCTGCCATGAAGCAGTTATGTGTAAGCATTATTGTGTTTCGGTATGAAGGGCTCCGCATCTAGTGCTTTGCTCTTAGAATTGATTTTCATTATTATGACACTAGAAATAAGGGATTGCTTGTAACTAATTCTAGTAGGCTTCATAAGATACATAATAGCTTTAAGGGTGAATGTATACACTTCTATAATAAAGTCCCAGCCACTGTTCAGGCATTATCTATAAATAAATTTGAATGTTTTATAAAAAAATGGCTCTGTCGTAAATCCTATTACTCCACTGCTGAATATCTAAATGATCGGACAGCCTGCGACTAGGTTGTGATTATTTTATAGCGATAGAAATGACTGTACAATATTGTATATTTTTATTGCGCAAAAAAAATGCTGGGAGAGTTTCTTGCGCCGCTTCTTCTCTCTCAGAGCGCCACTTGTTTCCGAAGCGGTAGTAGTATCTAGTAACTCTCTGAAATGACATCAAAAAGAATTATAAAGGAATCAATTTTGAGAAAATAAATGCCTTTTATGCCTTTTTGTGAAATTACTGGTCAAATGAGACTTGACAACTTATGTCTGAAGGTGACAAATAAATTAAAAAGAAAACAAAAGGTTAGCAAATCTTGTAAAGGTATCTATTAGGTCAAATCTTGTATTGCCACCTCTGAACTAGGTAGTTTATAAATTTTACGGTTTCATTTAAAACGTTGACCCCAAGTTATACAAAGTCATAAATTAATATTTAAATACAAAAGGATGATAAGAGCAGAAATAGGAGAATCGTATTCATGTTATTAAAGTTGAAATGAGAGTAAATCTTTATCCATTTTCCTTGTCATAAATCTGTTCAATCCGTTTTGGGTTCTGTTCAAAAGATTATTTATGTGTATATTTTGTTGACCGAATTAAATAGGAAAACTTTTATTTGTCGACACCTATAAGTAAATGAAAATCAAGTTTCGTTTTGTAATAATTAAATAACAGTTCTTTTCTACACAAATAGTCATACGAGAACATCGAACAATTTTTTTAATGAATCTGACTATTTGTTCCGAAACTAGTTGTTTGTGTCCGAAACGGCAAAATATTTTTGGATGGACTTATGATTTTATATTACAAATGATAATTGGCCAACTGCCTCATATAATACAATCGTAAAAACAAGTGAAAACAGTGTACATTGAGTATTGGGTGATGTGGTTCAATGACCCCAGCTGGTCGAAGAATGGACTGTAAATTGCGGGGTGAGGTTAAGGCGTGAACAAAGGAGATTGGTAAAAGGAATGAAGGAAGGGACCATTATTGCATAGAATAGATGGACAGACCAGCGTAAGGATCACCTGATGGCAAGTGATCACCTCCGTCCTGTTGCACCAAAATAGCAGAGGAATCAAATTGATATGCAAAAGAAATAGCTTTGGAGATGGGACACACTACGTTGGGAAACACGGCGTCCACGGGCTTAGGGATTGAGCAGTGACCCACGACCTGAATGTAGACATAATTTTGTAATAATTTAGTATTATGTCGCAGGCGGGCGTGAGATGGGAAGGGGGAGGAAGGGAGATGTCCTCTGTCCCCTGGCTCACTCCCCCACTCCCATGAAAAGGTAACGCACTATTCTCTTGAAAATCCAATTAATGTAACCTAACCTCAAAACAGGTGGAAGGTGTTGGTCGTCCATCCCCTTCCACCTAACCTGTCTGGGTCGGGGTATGACTCAAGTCTGAAGCTCGCTTCGCTCACTTTTACATCCTAAGTTCTTCTAGTCGCGTCACTCATTGTCATTTCACGGAACCAACCCTGGCATTTGATTGAATCACTAGATTTGTTTAGAGTAATGATAAAATCGTGTTGTTCTTTAAAGACACTCCGTGATTAGATCAAATCACTTAGGGACTTGACCAAATCTCTGTTATAATCATTTCCCTGCGACATTTAGACTTTATATCTTGCACCAGTGGGAGGCTCTTTTGCACACTATGTCGGTTAGATTATGGGTACCACAACGGCGCCTATATCTGCTGTGAAGCAGTAATGTGTAAGCATTATTGTGTTTTGGGTCTGAAGTGCGACGTAGCTATTGAAATTACTGGGCAAATGAGACTTAACATCTTAAGTCTCAAAGTGGCGAGCGCAATTGTACAGCCGCTTAAAATTTTTGGGTTTTTCAAGAATCCTGAGCTGTGAGCGGCACTGCATTGTAATCTCCCCTCAGCTGAACGTCCAGTTCATTTCATCCCTTATTGTCATAAAAAAATCTAAATATTTATTTGAAAATAAAGATGTAACCATTTTAACAACCTCATCTGTGAATATTATTATTGTAGACACTTAATTGCATTAGGCTGAATATAAACAAGTGTATTGCAAATCAAAAATTAACGCCCAGTATAAACAATAGGATTAAATGAATATTGGAACACATGAAAGATAATTAGCGCAAATCAAACTCGCCAACATTAATTATAACAAAATGGCAAACAATCGTTTAATTACCTACCGGCATGAAAACCACCAAATTAAGCGGCAAAACTCTCGTTCGTGATAATTGTCCATTTTAAAACCGAAACGAACAGAGGGCATTGTTTATTTCAAGATATTTATGATATTATGGGCAGATTATTGATGGTACTAAAATATATATTTTACCGAGATCGTATTACGAATTTGGATGTTTTTATCATAGAAAAATTTACGCAGTATCATTTGTATGGCAATTCCTTGATTATTTATTATTATTATATAATAATAATAATATTGACACACTTTTTACACAAATTATCTTGCCCCAAGTTAAGCATATATAGCCTGTGTTATGGGTTACAAGACAATGATATATTTAATACAATATACTTACTTAAACATACATAAATTCATATAAACATACATAAATACATTTAAACATCCATGACTCATCATATAAATGCTTGCACGTACCGGGATTCGAACCCGGGACCTCTAGCTTAGTAGGTAGGATCGCTAACCACTCGGCTATACAGGTTATATGAAACACTATTGATCTTACACTGAGCATTTATAACTATTCAAATTATAAACTATTAAATATTATAAATAACTTATATTAATTATTCATAACTTATTACTATGGTTCGAAGTGAAACATCTATTAAAGTGTATACAGCATTCACAAAACAAAAACTGAAAATTAAATAATTAAAAAAAACATTAAGCTAGTTTAGGACATCAGTTTTTTTTTTTTTTTTTTTTTTTATTGGGAACTTCACTATATTTTTCGGTTTAAAGACACATATTCTCAAATGATTTAACATAAAAATTTAAGGTATATAAAAATTACTCAACAAAACCACATCAATATATTTTATACTAGCTTTTACTCGCGACTTCGTCCGCGTGGAATAGTTACTTTGGGCAAAATTTTAAATTTTGGATACTTTGCAAGTAAAACCTACCCATACAAACTGCTTTTTCCGCTGCTGGCGCTCTTCTATGATACAGCAGATATCCCTTTTCTTTGTGGACAGTCTCTTTAATAGTATTTCCCTACGAACTTTAATATCATCTACATGTAGGTCAAAGTTTCAAAAATGCTCAAACAAATGTTTATAAATTACTACTTATCAAGTGTCTAATTACAAAGTTTCATGGTTTTATGACCGAAAAAGACTAATTCCCATACAATCTTCCATCCCTTATTTGATCTCCCCCACTTGTTTTTTCACAATTAAAGGTAGCCTATGTCCTCTTCCAAGCTCGAGTCTATATCTGTACTCAATTTCATCAAAATCGGTTCGGTGGTTCAGGCGTGAAAGCGTAACATACAATCTTACATTCACATTTATAATATTAGTAGTATATACGGAATAAGAAGGACTGGATGTGGCTAACGACTTATATCGATAACAGTTGAAACAAACTAAAATAATACCTACGGTTTGAACAATAGTACAAATAAGAAAACTAAAAACAAATAAGTACATGTTTATATGTGTGATTGTGCAATCGAGCATTTCTCTTTTAAACCAAAACTTTTTTTAACTTTTATTGGTGTTTTAGGGAAAAATTATCAAGGTACATTTACACACAGATGGTACTTTGTATTTACCAAAAGATGGGTTTGACAATGTATTCTTTGAACTGTCAAATTCTGCGGTCTCCGGTGATTTGATTGTACAAAAGTCCCAAATCTTAATGTTGAGAGAAAATTGGTTATACGATAATGAATCTATTAATATTCTAAATTTTAATCATATAGTTAAAGACCAAAATATGTTTGAGCTAAAGGAGCAGCTATCTATCACAGTTATGTGAATGATACAACTAACATAATTTAATAAAAATAAATTTATTTTATGTAAATAAACGTATTTTAACTTAATTATGCGGTATAATGATATTTTCATTGATTTTATTTAATACCTTCTCTAATACAATATTGATCATTCTACAAATGTAAAATAGTACGAGAAATATTTTTAAGGACATTTGTTACGCCAAAATAAGTTTAAACTCCTGCTTGACACACTTTAAATTATACTAAAATTAAGTGAAATTATAATTTTTTATCTCCACCGTCTGAGTTACTGAGCTACAATGCCAAAACGTATAATAAAGAATAATCACCTCACTACATATTATAAAACAAAGTCTGTTCGAGATAAACTCAAAACCCACTGCACCGATTTTCATGCTGTTTTCACCAATGGATAATGTGGTACTCGAGGAAGTTTTTCAAATATTACTTGTTATAATTTTGGATACATGTTTGTATACATTAACGATATATGTTGGAGGTGTCGCAAGAAAATAAGCCGTTTGGGAGCTTTCTAAGAAAACGCTGTCAAAACCCTATGAGACTTATCAAAATAAAGTATGGTGTAATTGTGTATCGTATATCAGCCTACGGAAAAGTCCGCAATGGTATTTATGTATTTCTTAAGGATATCTCTTAAGGTAAAAGCTGTTTAAACGATTATTCGATATTAATCCTTATCATTATACTACATAGTATGAAGTCATTCAGAAATACGTTTTGGTTTCATTTTTTCGCTCATTAACTTTGATTTAACATTTCCGATGGCTTAGTGTTCATTATCTCCGAATTCTTACATCATTTTTCATTGTACTGACAGAACAGCGTCTGTCACGTCAGCACGTATAATATAAGTTTGAATAAATTATCTAGTGTTTAAATTCAGTTACAATTAGGTACTAATTTTTAATCTATTAAAATTTTGTACATTTAACTATTTAGATCTCTTATTTATGCTCCAAAACGGACACAGTGCACTCTTTCTTCAGTTGAAGACCCATACAGCCCCATCGTTAGTTACTCTACCCACCGGGGAGGTCTCGGGTTTGAATCCCGGTAGGTGTAAAAAATTATATCATGAATAATATGGATATTATTATTGTATCCAAATCATAGATGTATAAAGTATAAGGACAAAGAATACTGGGAGTATTTCCATGTTGGATAGTTAGGCTGATACGTTGACCGAAATAGCTACCAGCGCTTAGTTTCCAGAAGCCTTGTTGTTGAACTCATCAGGAATATTTTTGAGGCCTGGCAGGAATGACAGAATGCACTTGGTATCTTTTGTGATTTATCTAAGGCTTTTGATTGTGTTCAACATTCAACGCTGGTCAGGAAGCTATGTCACTATGGTACAAGAGGATCTGCAATTGATCTTCTGATCTCATATTTAAATAATAGGATTCAGAGGGTCGAGGTGAATGGCAGGAGATCTCCTGGGACTCCTCTTGGTATGGGGGTACCACAAGGGTCTATTCTTGGACCCTTCCTCTTCCTAATTTATATAAATGATCTACCTAACCTTGTAGAAAAAAAACACAAGGTGGTATTGTTTGCGGATGACACTTCACTTATATTCAAAGTGAAACGAAGCCAAGTTTTGTATGACGAAGTAAACAATGCTCTATCTGACATCGTGTACTGGTTTAGCGCCCATAACTTATTGTTAAATAATCATAAAACCAAATATATTAAATTCACTCCGCCAAATGTCAAAAATGTAGATGCGAATATTTTATTAAATGGAGAGGTGCTAAAACCAGTGGAATCTGCTATATTTCTTGGCATTATTCTTGATTCCAAATTGCAGTGGGGCCTCCATATTGAAGGATTGGCGAATAGGCTTAGTTCTGCAGCATATGTCAGTTATCTTATCTTATTATCTATGTAGATATGGCAAGATTAGTATACTTTAGTTATTTTCATAGTATTATGTCCTGTGGTATATTTTTATGGGGCAGTGCGGCCGATATTAATACCATCTTTGTGCTGCAGAAGACAGCTATTCGCGCGATTTATAACCTAGGTCCTAAAGAATCATTATGAGAAAAATTTAAAGAAATAAACATTTTGACTGTTGCTTCTTCTCTTCTTCTTCAACATTTTTCATAATCTTCTGTATGTTCATAAGCACATTGAGGAATTTTCTAGAAGCTGTGACATTCATAATGTTAACACGAGGAACAAACATAAACTTGTTATGCCTACTACTTGGTTGGGTCGAGTTAGTAATTCTTTTGTTGGGCGATGTATATGCTTCTACAATATGATCCCAGAAAATGTACAAAACAAATGTGTTACGGAATTTAAAAGAATTGTTTAAAAACGTTTATGTGGGAAAGGTTACTATAGCATAAATGATTTTCTTAATGACACCAAGGACTGGGAATAAAGCGAACACCCTCAGGCTCTTTAATTATAGATGTTTATTGTACAATATCACATTGTGATCCATATTTTATATTTAAAAAAAAGCCCGCCGAGTTTCTTGCGCTATTCTTCTCAGGTCTGAGGCAGTCTCTTTTGGATGGGTGGTTGTTTTTGGCATTCAATAAGTGATTTGAAATCCTATTTTGAATAAAAATATTTGAATTTGATAATTTGTGTATTAAGAGTAAGAGTCAGACAAAATTAAAAAACGCACACAAGATGTGTCAAAAGCAAAAGTGGAAATGGACTGGACACATTCTGAGGGAAAAGAAAGAGAAATGGACAAAAACCGTTACAGAATGGTATCCAAGAGACGAGAAACGAAGGTATGGTAGACAAATTAGAAGGTGAGAGGACGATTTTAAAAGGATAGCAGGACCGGACTGAATGTTACTTAGTTTTATTTATAAGAAAAATTAAATCACTTGTAACATTAAAGGCTATTTCATTTTTATTTTTATAATTTGTGTATAAGTGTGTCAATTTTTATTTTTTTAAAGCGGTAATTATTACAACAATTGTACCTTTAATCTCTGTCTATACAAATTTCATATTAATTCATAAGATAATAATTTCTTTAATAGAGTTCAACTTCTGTCTTCTCAAAGTGAATCGGTTATATAAAAATATCTGTAAACATTTAAAGAAACTTTTGATACAACACACTGGAGATTCATTTCAATATAACAATCTACTGTTCCACTTCTATATTAAAAGCATAAAAATCATTTTTTTTTTAAATTGTTTCCTTTAGAATTCGTTTTGATGTCATTTCTAATTTACTAGACACTACTACCGCTTCGGACACAAATGGCGCTGAGAGAGAAGAAGTGGCGCAAGAAACTGCAGCATTCTTTTTTTGCGCTCTTATTAATGAAATATACAATATTGTACTGTCATTGCTATTGCTTTAAAATAATAATAATCTAGTCCCAGGTTGTTCAATCACTTAGATATTCAGTTGTGGAGTAAAAGGATTTACGATAGAGCCTTTTTTTTATAAAACATTTAAATTTATTTATAGATAATGCCTGAACAGTGGCTGGGACTTTATTGTAACAAAAGACAAATATTTTAGCAGTATATTACAGGTATCTTTGCCAGACTGCATCGTAGACGACCCGACCCACAAAGCTATAAACTTATTAAATATTTGAATATCTCCGTCTTTATAAGAAAGGGAACTGAAAAATTATTGAATGCTCGTGAATAATTTCAACATTTTATTTAATATCAACAACACGTTATTTATAAACTATAAAGTTAGTTATATTATAATGAAATCTATTGTGTCTCATGTAATCGATTGTCTGATGTCGATGATCTGAATTTTTTAAATTATAGTTATAATAATTATAATTGATGACAAATGTCTCAAACGATAGTGACCCTGCCTACTGAGCTAGAGGTCCCGGGTTCGAATCCCGGTAGATGCAAACATTTATAATAATTATAATGAGTTGGATGTTTCTTTATAAGTTAAAGATTAATTGGATCGTTTTCTTGCAACCTATAGCACAGTCTTATGCCTAGTTTGGGGCAAGATAATTTGTGTTAAAGTGTGACCATTTTATCATTATATTATTATTTATTATTATACACCAGTGGGAGGCTCCTTTGCACAGGATGCCGGCTAGATTATGGGTACCACAACGAAGCGTATTTATGCCGTGAAGCAGTAATGTGTAAGCATTACTGTGTTTCGGTCTAAAGGGCGCCGTAGCAGAGATATTACTGGGCAAATAAGACTTAACATCTTATGCCTCAAGGTGACGAGCGCTGTTATTGTGCCGCTCAGAATTTTTGGATCTTTCAAGAATCCTGATCGGCACCGCATTGTAATGGCCAGGGCGTATCAATTACTATCAGCTAAACATCCTGCCCACCTCATCCCTTATTTTGAAATGAAAAATAATTATCCTCATGCGTACCGAGTAAGTCGATCGACTTAATGACGAAATCCACACGCCTCATTCGATTTCTGGTCTTAGGAAGTGCTATTTCCCTCTGAATGTATAATATATGAAGGCGAATAATGTAGGTATAGTTTTGAACACTCCATACAAAGGATTACAAAAAAACGCGGAACATAACGTATCACCCAAAAACACTTACAAAATTGATGATGCAATGAAATTTCTCATATACATGGCTAAGAAATTTGGTTCTATTAAAGGTGATTCGCTGCCTATCCATCGGTTGGTACTATTTTCATGACCTTTAAATAGGTTGGCTATTTGCCACTTAAAGATTATCGTACGTGAAATATGTATACCTTTTAAAAGGTCATTTGTGACCGACTACATCAGTTCCGTTTTACCAAATGATACTATATATTATAAACAAATGCATGCATTCATTGTTCTTGAAATTATCTTTAACACTATTTTATGTATCAATTAAACTTAGATTACACCCTCAGATTTGAAATTATATTTCACAACTATATCTATGCGGAAGCTGAAGAATACTTCAAATAATAAAACATCTGTGCAATTCATACGTAGTAGTAAAACTATCAAAAATGATGAAGAATTTTACTATAAAAATGCTTATACAAAAAAATACGATTGTTGTGACGCCTTTTCTCAAGGTTTGTAGAGTGGAGGGGGTACGCAGCAGAGCATAAAGAGTACAATGGGTCAGCGCTAGCATAATAATTTTAAGATGTGCATTGTGCATGAACCTCTACACTGCATATGAGGTCCTGGTACATGTTGCTAGAATGACACATTATTACGACCGCTATGGGTGTCTATGTACTAATACGTCATGCGCATGAGACAACAGAGTATATTAAGGTATACTCGCGTCATACATAAGACAATATCTTCTTCAACGATGATCGCCTGGTATCTTAACACTGTACAATGCTTCCAATCTCTTTTTTTATACTATTATTCCAGTAGCCTTTACAAATTTCATGAGTACAGTCTTTAATAGTAGTTTGTCGGTCGGTGTAGCAGCTCTCGTGGAAAGATAATACTAAAAATAATAACTATAATACTAACTATACTACTTACAATAAAACTATATTTACAGTATTAACCTAATTAACACGGCACAGTAAGGTTAAAATTATAAATTAAATATTAAATAAACTAATATTAAATCCATTTCATGGGCACAGTGAGAGATAATGTTTTGTGAGAATTTGCTTAAGGAGATTCTTAGGGGAAACATCTTTTAGCAAATCCTGTGGCAGTTCATTTTATGACAGTGGGCACTATCCAGCGTTTTTCTCTTTTCCCATAGTTGATTTTCTCTTTTCCCATAGCTGTTGTACCCCAACGTTAAATGTTATGAATTTATGTGTCTTTCTCATTCTCAAATCCTATACGGATTCAGCCGGCGAGTTACCTGTTTGTGTCTCTATTGTCTCGCTTTTTCGTTTCATCGAGCTTAAAATCACAACGATTCTAAAGAAGTTTCACTGCAAAAACATCCCAAATCAGTCCAAGAAATATAGATGTGAAGTAAAAAATACATAAATAAATAAAATTCAGTCGAATTATAAACTTTTTTTTTAAACAGGTTGAAAAACCTATAAATTTTATAAAAAATTGTATTTACTACATTGTAACTAGATCATTTATACGTCTAGATAGACTGTGACAGCTGTCAATAATCGAAAGAAATGAGGTTGACAGTTAAACTCTATTACATACTAACAGTGATTGTAAGACGTAGCTTGTCACGTACACTAAAGTAATATACCTGGCCTATTCTCATCAGTTTTCAAGCAGCAAGAGGCTCTATCTACAGGTATAAATTATCTAAGCATTATAACAATTAATTCATAAAACAAAAAAAAATCATTCGATAATGTTTATATTTTATTGCTACATCGATTTCCTTAATCGGACGTTGTTCAAATTGGCGAATCGAACGCCGGATTCACAAGTCTTAGTTCCGAATCCCGCTTGAGTTGACTTAATCATAAGAACGAGCCGCGAAAATCGCTTCGAGTGGAACGAGTCCCGAGGGAGAGTCTCGCTACCGGCCTCCTTTTGCTTTCTTTAACTTCCACCGGAGCCAACTTACCCGGATTACAATAGACTTACGCTACTAAAGCTAAACGGAAAACTTCACTCTTTAAAGTGTTAGTGTTTTTTAGGCCACGAACGTTAGCTTAAAGAGCCGACCTAGCTGAGACGCTTTTTAATAGAGATGTTTTCTGTGTATAGTTTTAGATTTATGTAGGATGAGCTAATTAGATGGAAGGTAATGAAATGAAATGTATTATTCTGCTTTGGAATGGGTTATGTCCAGATCTTAAATATTACAATGTGTCCAGTTTAAAATGAAAGCACGCAAAAACTTAACACTTATTTATATATTCATTAATACTATAAACAATATTTGTAAGCAGCCATTTAAAGACTCAAGATATAAACATTTTATTTGACAGTATTTTCAAGTCCTCAGGCAATTTGTTATATAATTTAATGCACATGTTATACCTATTTTTAAGAAAAAGTGTTGTTTTATGACTATGTTTCAAAACCAGTCTGTGCGGCTCTCTTGTTACTCTATCATTCACCTCCACAGATGACGTGAATATATATCTATAGTAACGCACAAATTTGCAAGCCTTGAAAATGTACATATATTATGTTTTTTGAATAGCCCTACCTACTATTGCACGTAGGCATTTTGTTTGGGCAACAAAAACTCGCTGAACATATGAACCATTACCCCATATTTGTAGTCAATAGCGTAAAACTGATGCAACGTATCCATGATAGGCCTTAATAATAGCTTGTGTGACCCTATTCTTCTTAACCTATTAAGTACGTAGACAAAACTTTGTTAATATGACTAGTGTTTCAATATGACATTAAAGAGTATATAATTTGTTTTTGATAAATTAACATTTAAATTATTCATGTCAAGCCATTTGATTATTTTATTCAACGTCATATTTATTTCTAATTCGTACTCATTATTATGCTCACTATATTTGTCATTTTTAATGTCAGTCGTTATAAGAATTGCAATTATTATACATATTAAAAACAAAAGTCGCCCCAATACACATCCCTGGCGAACTCCACGATTATTATAGAGGCAGTTTGATTGGTAAGTAGTGACTGTATATGTATTAGCATGAAAAGTTAGTTGGGTACACTGCTCCCTACCCTAAAGATACGACTTGAACCATAGTAATGATGTTCCCTTATTCCATTTCTTTCCAATATGTCATACTTAGCAATATGTCAATAAAAAACGCAGTGGCACGTCTTCAGCAGTCCAAGTTATAAATAATAGATACAATTCAATTTAATATAGCCAGCGTAGTAGATATTCCCTTCAGAAAACCATATTGATCTGTGGAAATTATTTTATACTTGTCACAATAACCAACGAGCCATAGATACATACATTTTTGGTAGTATTGTTATCAGAATTGGGTCTATAATTTGCTATTTCCGTTTTCTCACCATTTTTATAAAGTGGTCTTATTATTGATACTTTTAAAATACTTGGATGAATGCTTTTTTCAAAAGAAATGTTAATAAGATGCGTTAAAATTGAAGCTAATTCATCTTTACAGGCCTTAAAAATCTTAGTTGGAATTTCTTCATATCCAACTCACCAGCACTCACCAGCCGCGGCATTGTTGTTGATTATTGTTTTGCGAATTGTCTGATGTGTGTGATTAACGATATGTATTTATTTTTTGAAAAAAAAAAAGACTAATCAGAACACTTGACGCCGCACACCCCTAACTTCATTCGTAATATACCAACATTTATTATAATATCACTAAAGTGTACACACATCACAATGTCACTAAAACCAGGTCGTTAAATTTTAAGAAATGAAGTTGATTGACAATCTCCCGATCAATTATAATATCACGACTTTGACAATATACCTACAACATATGCAAGAAACTGAACGGCCACTCTTTTAAATCAATGAGTATTTTACAATAGTTGTATTATACTTAAATAACAAATTAATTAGTTAGGTCCTACACCCAATATGTGACTCACAATTATTATTTTTATTTATTTTTTTTTACTTTATTCGACAAACCAACAATATTTATGCACAAATGTAAAAATATCAACAAGGAGACTTAAAACGAAAAGACACATAGCAAAAATATCAATAACTGGCATGTACAAAAGACTTAGAGACATACAGATTATTTAAAGTAGTGTTACAAAAATAATAGTAATTTCTGCAAATTAGCTCCCTTAAGCAGGGAGTCAATAAATAAAGATAAAAAGCATTTTAAATATCAAATATTTAAAAAAGTAATGAAAATAAATTGTATAAATATAAAGTGTCGTACATTGGATGCATCAACTTTTAGAGCATCATTGTTTGTGTTAGAATGCTTCGTTAACATGATAGTCGTGATTACTTACATAATTATTTAAAGATCTATTGCGTAATAACGTAAGCTGTGTTCGTTAATAATTGCGTGCGTCAATAACTTCCTGACGTCAGTCTTAAGAATCTTGTTACGAACGCCAGTGAACAAATAGGTGTGTTAGTACCATTAAATGTTTTCGGAAATGAAATTCCCTTATTTATGTATATTCAAACTTAGATCTCATCACTGTATACAATAAGGTTTCAAGTTGTATGCATAAAATTACAAATTTTGATCTCGCGTTGATCTCTAGATCGCATAGCAGTGTATTAATTTTGAACCGTAGTATCTTTGGCGGTGACAGAGCTAAGATACCAAAACATAATTCACCATGTAACGTAAATGAAACTAACGCTTAATTTAGTGTTATAATTTAAATTCCTTTGCAGTCGAAGCCGCGAGAGGTTTTCGTGTAACCATATAGCCACGCTTTCACAATACTCACAGGAATTGAGATTTATAGTTACCTTATTAAATATGTGTAACATAGTAGGAGTGCTAATGCAATATAATTTGAAATATTGCACGAATATTTGCACGACGAATAACAATGAAGATTTTTGAAGTTATACTTCTTTAGGTGCGTTATGAAAAAATGATGAAATGGAAATTTTAAGATGTGCGCGCATCACTGTAACACAAAAGTAACAGGGTGAAGTTGGTTCCTAAAATTTTTTGACGTTTGCGTCATTTCTTTTTTTTTTGGTTTCTTCGTCCATTATTAGGATAGGCAAATAGTTCAAGCCTGTACAGCCATATTCGTCATTTATTAATTAACTGTCAAAGCCATCTTTGCAAGATTTAACAAAATTGTTCTATCTAAAAACGTAGAATAAATCATTTTAATGATTTTTGATGATTTTTTCACACACATAAGTACACACACACTTTTCTTACATAAATAAATTAAACGTGCAAATAGAGCCTCTTGCTCCTTGACAACCGATGTAACCAGGCCAGGTTTATTACTTAAGTGTGCGTGACAAGCTACGTCTTACACTTGTGATTTGTACGTCAATTTGTGTTAGTGTGCGTGTATTGCTCAAAATAGACATATAATATATATATAAGGTAAACAGTCAACCTCAATTTTGTTCGAGGTTTTCACAGCTGTCAAAGTATCTAGATGTTTAAACCATCTAAGGATTTTTTATTAATTGTAATAGTAGCTGTTAATTAGAAGTATTATAACTGAAAAAATATAACGTGGTGTTACAAATATTAAAACTATTGTCTACTTTACATTATTTTATTCTATCGACAATTTTTTTTCTCTAATTGACCTCCTGACATTTTAACCTCCTCTTCACTCAGTTAGTTTTTAGTCGTTTACTGACGTCTTTGATACTAACGGAAGCCAGTTGATCTTCAACAGATGACCAGTATGGTTGCATTCAAATACCATATTAGTTCATTAATGCAATTACTAAATGAATTTATGCTGATTCTAAGAAAGTGCTTATTGTGAAGAGGACATTTTATTCCACGACCTAGAAGAAGCCTATCCTCAATTTACATTTAAACATTCAAGCTTTTCTCATATTCATTTTACCTTAAAACAATATAAGCAAACAACACATGAAATTGGCAGTAGGGGACTGAAAATCACACTGTCTAGTTTCGCGGGCTCGATTCAACTACATTACAGTTTACATAAAAAAACATTGTGTTGAACGACAACGGGGCATCAACTTTCCCAGCGAAGACATAAGCGAAATTGAATTACACATATTGAAAAAGAAATGTGTAGCTTCTTGGTAGGCGTGGCTTGCTACGGAACTCCTCCTATACGCGCAGGAATCGCTTCGTAGCGGTCTGAAGTCGGTCATAGCGCGCTTTTCACAAACAATTCCAGTACGAATACACTCGTGTACTCGGCTCGCGTTTCACGAACACTCACAACTTTCAGTGAACTTTTCGTTTGTTTTCAAAGACGTAAACTTTTAGTGTGATTATTGTCGCTATGAATAACTATAATTTAACTAAATATTAAGTAACTATAGTTTAACATGTGTATGTTTAGTGAAAGCGAATTGTGTCGAGGAATTCTGAATATGGTTTAATACAAGCAATAATCTTTTCTTGTGGAGGTATGTAAGACTTTTTAAGTTACTTAAATCAATAGTTTTAATTTTACATTAAGAAATAATTAAATAATGTAGCAGGTATTAAATAAAAAAATATTCGTTGCAATTGAGAATAACAGAAACTGGGGCATGGGCTAATTTAATACTACTATTTGACATTCAATAAGTGATTTTAAATCCTATTTTGGAAAAAAAAATATGTGTTAAATTGAAAAGGTCTTAGTAATGATCCCATTTTTTCATATCAGCCAACTTAATAAAAGTACTGATATGTCTTTAACTTCAAAGTTTTTCAAGGCACAATAAGTCAATATAATATGCACACTCACACAAACACATATTTATTTTTACAATTTCGTAACATAAATCACGTTTTAAACTAAACATGTTTTATTAACTTCAACCTTAACTTTAAACATATAACAGAAACATGAGTTGCTTTTTTAAATGTATTTATAAAATATAAATATAAATTCATAATATGTCGTAGATATAAGCCAGGCTTGTATCTATAGTACACTGACGTAATTCCTCTAGATGATATGCATTTGTTAAAAAAATATAGAAAAGTTTTAAGTAACTTTTAGTAGGCAGGTTATTTAAATTAAGTAGTGTTATGACCAAGCTATCAACAGTACGAAAGAAAATAGGGAAGAAAAAAAAGAGTTTCAAATCGAGGATTTAATTTATATGTACGAGAGGACTTCAAGAACTTCAATACGTCATATTGGTAGAGGAAAAGTACTTTATCCCGAGTCTTTCTTAACGGTTCCTTCGAGGATAGTAAAAAGTATTACAAAAATGGGTTTAGAAATTGGACGTAGAAAGTTACCAGAGGCATTCAGTAAACAGTATAAAGTACAAATTCTTTGGAACCAAAAAAGTAACTACTAGCTGGTATAGCTGGAATATTGATAAGAATAAAAAAATAATAACAATATTTTTTTTATATTTTAGTAATGGAAGTCTTTTGTTTTTAATTTGTCGGTGCGTGTTGTCCAAAATGGCTCATAATTGAAATTGGTGCGGTTATTAAGTATATATAACACACCACAAGTTAGAATATCATCCCCACCATCTGGATGTGTGGCGGTCCTCCACAGTGCGGTTTTCAAGTAGCTCTCTTTCACGTAATACAAATCTGTGGAATCTTGTGCGGTGTTTCCGGGACGATACGACATGGGTACCCTCAAAACAGGCGCCTTCCTTCAAGGCCGGCAACGCTCCTATGATTCCTCTGGTGTTGCAAGAGAATGTGGCCGGCGGTGATCACTTAACACCAGGTGACCCATACGCTCGTTTGTACTCCCTTTCCATAAAAAAATCTAGGCTTGAAATGACAGTATAAACTTTAAAGACCATCAACAAATAACCTTTGCTCGGGTCACCCAACAATGGTAGTGACCGAAAAAATGATAAATAAAGTTTAAAACTTTGTTGTGAATTAAAATACAAAAATGATAAAATTCCAAGTGTATTAAGCTAAAAGTTGAATTAGGAAAAAAATAATATTATAAGTATTGAGCTTTCTTTTTGGAGAATTTTGCGAATTTTTTTTGGCGCGATTTTGGCGCTCGCGCAGCGTTCTGTCAATGCGCATTATTTTACGTGTACAACTAAATTGCTTATAATTAGGCTGATTTGAGTGAATGTATCAGAAAGCTATTGAAACAAGCTTTAAGACCATGCAATATAAACCATCTTATAAACAATAGGGTCAGAACTGGGTGAGGGAGTAGGGTGCCGTACGGCACTTTCTGAAAAATCTAGTGCCCTTGGGGCACTGCCGATTTGGGAGGTTACGGGCAATATAGGCATTTTTATATTTTATTAAATGTCCTACTTGTTGAAGTATTTTTCACAGCCCATAACAGTTTTTTATAGCTTGTATTACAAAAATTACAAAAAATGTAACTAGCCAGGGTGTGTTTCGTACATTTTTAAAGATCCAAGCACGGACGAGTAAAATAAGAAGGACTCCATGTCACCTTACATAACAGTGAGGCACCAAAACAAGCCGGTATACGTGTAAATACCTAGCCCCACGCATACACTTACACTAATACAAGCCGATCGGCCACCATTATGAGATTTGCCATCATCTGTGACAGATCAGTTTGCGTCGCAATAAAATATTTAAAAAATGCCGTCGTACGTTGTGAAAATGTGTAAAAACAATGCTATAAAAGTATTTGTGGATATATGATATTTAATGGAGAAAAAATTGTGTATCTGGTATACCCCGTAACCGCACACACACTAGAATAAAGGTGCTTTACTTGCTAATATCAAGCCGCGGAGTCCTTCTTTTTTTACTAGTACGTGGATCCAAGCAAAAAAAATGAAAAATAAGTTACAAATCTGTTTACATTTAACTTTTACTAAATTAATGACGCACTTTGAACTAAAGATTAATATGAAATGTCTTTTCGGGTACGTCTCGAAAACATTGAAGTAGTGTAAAAAGCACATTCTTTAAGGGAAAATAGTTTAACGATTCCTACTAGGGTGAAATATGTAGGCACATGGTGAAGTCGAGAATATACGCGAGAAGTATAATCGCACTTTTTCTGAAGTAATAAACCTATTATACCATTCAATACTGTACGATGACAATAAAATTAAAAGATTATAGTTTTCATAAAATATTTACAAATTCAAAACAGAGATCTCTCTGTGAAAATTTCAAATATCTATTTGAAGTATTTTTGCACAGCTGTTGAAAAAATCATAAGGAATGCATATAGCTAGCCAGTATCTTATTCCTTCATTAATATCAATATCTATTATATCGAATTTTAATAAATACATACTAGTGATTGCAGTTATGAACACATTATCTTTTAATAATTTTTGTTGGTCGTCCAACATTGCAGTATATTAAATATATATTACTTACAATTTTCAATAACCAGGTATTTGGACAGTAATTAAATTTTCTTTTAGTTTGTTTGAGGTTGAGGCAAATACACTCATGGATCTAGAATGTCTTCTAAAATCCACATAATATTATGCTCAGACGCAGATAAATTCTTATTGTACTTCAGATATAGAAGTCGAGGCTATGGGCACATACGGATTACTATACCCTTGCTGAGCTGAAGTTTACTGCACCTAAGTCACGTTATCATTAAAAAGCGTAGAATTAGGGGCTTTGAGTGGGGTAAGTCCTCTACCTGGAGTGGATCGGCTTCAAGTTTATATTACCTCTCTGCTCTCGCTCTGTTTAGGATGTACAATGGCTTCATGACAGAGCATACCCTGGTCATTGGGGTAATTTTTGACTAGGTGCCAATTTAGATTACAATGGATAGAGAGGAAGACTATGAGGGATTGTCGTTGGCTTATGCCCAAGTTAATGCATAGATTGTTTCACCACATCAATTGCAGCCTCCCAAGGGCAGCTCGTAATCTGCTTCGTGAGTTCCCTGATTTTTTAGAATCTGTGATTAGGAATTCCTCAACATAAATGATACGTGCAGGTCTTAAGAAGGGGAAAGAAGCTCCTTCTTTAGCTGGTCACTTATATCGTTTCCTTCGTCACTTTTGTGCCCCTGCACCCTTTTGGGGTTTTGCCCCTGCACTCTGTTTTCAGAGTAATGATACTCTGGTTGCATTCTGATAGGCAGTCTATGTATAAATGGACAAATTTTACTTATACCAAAATTCATGGACGATGCTTGATTCGAACCCACACCTCTAAGGTTCCGTCCGAGCGCTCTTACCAACTGAGCCAACAGGCCGTGTGAGGTTGTGGCTCCATCTACAGGATGTACTTTACAGTTGATAACCTTCTCAACCCGAATAATTGCTTATAAGGAAATTGACTTAAGATGTCCCTCTTGATAATCAAAACAGTTTGTTATTTTTAATTTGTACCAAAATTCATGGACGATGTGGGTCTCGAACCCAATATGTATAAATGATATGATAGTTTCGTATAAAAGATATACTGTTTTAATTACCCCCTTAAACATTAACAATTCTTCTTAATGAACAATGTATTTTGTGTCAGGTCAACCTTATCCAATACGTTCACACATGTTCTCTCTTATCCTCTTGAAAAATAATGCTTGGCGTAAATATATTAAGATATAAGAAATTTGTATTTTTTTATGTTTACTTCGACAAATGTTTTACTCGACTGTATCGAGCTCGATAGAAGCAAAGTAAATATTTTCATCCTGCGCTTCAATGCCAAGTGATATTGTATAAAGTATTAGCTCCGGTATTAATTTTATTTATTTAGTATAAACGTAAGTATCCACCCTACTCTGTGCTATTACACTATTGATCTTACAATAAACATTAAATAATTAATCATATAAGTAAAACTATAGTTTGAAGTGTATATAGCATTCACGAATCAAATATAACAACAACAACAAAGTTTAAGTCTATTGAGTGGCGAATTTAAATCTAGGTTCGTTCTACTGTGTCACAGACAGAAAGAAGAGTTGTCAATTGGATGTCTTAGAAGGATGTGAGGAATATACAGATATGCTTAGAGGTGTGGACATTGTAATCATGTCATGTATGTCATGATATCTATATTTAGTCGATTTTCGAGTAACTGAAGTTTAAAATATTTGAGCCTTGAATTAATGGCAGCATGGTATGGACAACTCCGATCCTTAAATGTAAAAAATCTAAATATATAACGTATTAAATCTAATATGTTGAAGTCTATTTATGTGTATTTTTATATATAATCTGAAATATCGCTCATAAAAATTAAATAAGATAGGACCTAGATAAGATCCTTGAGAAACACTGGGTCTTGGGGAATAAGTTTCGAATGTGAATCTTTATGTGGTTACACGATTAGTTCTGTTGCATAAATATGAACCGAACCATTTTAGTAAATTCCCAGAGATTCCACAATGTTCTGGTTTTTGAAATAAAATATGATCGAATCAATTTGAAGCTTTTTGTCAACACTTTCAGTAAGATCTGTCATGAAAGTTAAAAGGTTACATTTAGTTTATTTATTTGAAGTAAAACCATGCTGGAAATCGGATAAGATAGTCAGAAAATGATTGTTTAGTACTGTAAGTAAAACATAACTAAAATTTAAAACTACGTGTTTAATATCTTCTATTAATTTAAATAATTTTATTACGGAACTTAAGCTGTGAGAATTCGATTCACATGTCACAATAATTATTTTATTATTTATTCTAAGTAGAAATAATAAATATAATAATTTATTTGAATACCATTAACATATTTAACCATAAATATGAATATATTTAATTATTTTAAATCGAGAATTTGGGGTGGTTGAATATTTCTCATTAGTTAATTTTATTAGGAATGATGTGATGAAATAAAAATATATTAAAACAGGAGAGAAAAGCAAACGGAAAGCTTTCCATACTTTCCATAAGTACAAGAAAATCAGAAACATTCATCTAAATATCTTAATTAAAAATATGTCTCAATGTTTTCTTTTAATTAATTACAACAGGACTATTTAGTGAAACCGTTATATCTCTATTATAAATAATTATACCATCGCTTCGCTCTACAACCTCGACGGCATGGTTGACTTGTTGTATATTTTTATTTATGTTATTAGATGTACCAACAACAACTTAAATTAACATTATCAATTGATTTGCACTTACTAGTTCTAGGTTGGTTATTCTAATTATGTACATTTAATATTTAAAAAAGAAAAGTTTGAGTAACTTGAATGGTCATTCTAATATGAAAATATACAATGTGAACATTTATAAGTGTGAAATTACAAAAATAAAATATATCTATATCGTGGTCATACTTTTTCTAAAACTTTTTTGTTATTATGTGATCTTGTTTAGATCATATAGTTATTTTTTTACTCTAGGGAATTATAATATATATTACCTTAGATATAAATTATATATGCTGCCCAACCTGCATTACAATCTAGCCTTAACTTAGGCTAATAAGTAATTCTACTTTAACTGCTAAATAGATTAAACTAAGATTGTGTCCATTAGCACAATTCTTAATGTATCTATTAAGGGCTGTCCCTTTGTTCACGTGTCTTTTATAATATCACCATTTTTTATATTGTACTAGCTTTTTTCCGCGACTTCGTGCGCGTGAAATAGTTACTTTGTGCAGCAATTTTTATTTTTTAATATTGCAAATTATACACAAAAAACTGCTGTGGTTAATACATTTCATAAGCTACCTCCTACCAACTACCTTCATCCCCGCACAGGTCTTAATTTTAAGTGCCGAACTACAAATTTTTATGGTGTTATTTTCGATAATGATGAACTTTCATACAAATTTCCATCCCCCTTTTTCAACGCCGCCATTCTTTTATTCGCGATAAAAGGTAGCCTATGTCCTTTCCCAAACTCTTACCTATCCTAAGAGTGAAAGCGTAATATTTTAACAATTATTGTTCGTTTAAGCCTTCTTACTATATCAGTGTTGTCAAAGAGCTGGATTGCCTCGACCAAATCGTGTCGTTAAAAATATGGCAAAAGTTTATTTAGAAAAAGTAAGCACAAATTTGCTTCAAGTTCTGAAAGTGATTAGCAAATAACGTTTGAATTGAGAATGATATATCGTCACATCAGAATATGTTATTATTACCAACACAAAAAATTGTGCCACAGTATCTCGGCCGCGTTATAAACAGTGCAAAAGAATCTATACGCTTTTGTAAGTCGTTCATTAAGTTAAAAGCTTCTTGAGAGCCCAACAAGAAGCTTCGTCAGTTTTATACAAAACGAGGACCAACATAATTCAATATTCCATTCGTTTTATACGAATTTTTGTATACGGAAGTTTTTAGCTTTCGAAAAAGGGGCGACCCCAGTTAGATGTTCTTTCATTACAATTTTCCTTTTAAGGTTTTTTAAATAATGCTCACTGCTGTTTTTCAATGCCGCCCACACTGTCCTGCAATACCAGAGGAATCACAAGAGCGTTGCCGGCCTTTAAGGAAGGTACGCGCTTTTCTTGAAGGTACCCATGTCATATCGTCCCGGAAACACCGCACAAGGAAGCTCATTCCACAGCTTCGTGGTACGAGGAAGAAAGCTCCTTGAAAACCGCACTGTGGAGGACCGCCACACATCCAGATGGTGGGGATGATATCGTAACTTGTGGCGTGTCGTGCGAAGGTGGAATTCGGCGGCAGGAATTAGGTTGAACAGCTCTTCGGAACACTCCCCGTGATAAATGCGGTAGAAGACACACAATGAAGCGACGTCTCTACGCAACGCCAAGTGATCCAGCCGTTCACAGAGTACTGGGTCCCCGACAATTCGAGCTGCTCTGCGTTGCACGCGGTCAAATGGATCGAGCTGATACTGGGGTGCGCCAGACCAGAGATGACAGCAATACTCCATGTGAGGCCGGACCTGCGCTTTGTAGAGCGCTAGAATGTGGGCCGGCTTGAAGTATTGCCGTGCTCTATTTATGACGCCCAGTTTCTTTGAAGCCAGTTTGGCTTTGCCCTCCAGATGGCCACGGAATTGGCAATTGCTCGAGATTTCGAGACCCAGTATTCCGATACTAGGCGAGGCTTTAAGGGAAGTGTTCTCGAAGAGCGGTGATACGGCAAATGGGGTTTTTTTAGTGGTAAACGCGCAAACTTGAGTCTTCTGGGGGTTAAATTGGACAAGGTTCAACTTACCCCATTCCGCGACCTTCTCGAGAGAGGACTCGATAGAAGACACAAGTTTCTCCCGGCACTGGTCGACGTTTTCCCGAGAGAGACCTGCATGGCCCGTGTATACGGCATCACCAGTGCTGTCGTCTGCATAGCAATGCATGTTGGCGGTGTCCAACATATCATTGATATGCAGAAGAAACAGCGTGGGAGATAGCACACAGCCTTGGGGCACTCCAGCGTTCACGGGCTTGGGATTCGAGCAATAACCGTCGATAACGACCTGTATGCTGCGCCCAGTGAGGAAGCTGGAGGTCCACTTGCATAAGCTCTCGGGAAGCCCAAATGATGGAAGTTTTGCGAGGAGCGCCTTGTGCCATACACGATCAAAGGCCTTCGCTATATCCAGACCAACTGCCAGGCCTTCCCCCTTGCTTTCAATAGCCGCCGCCCATCTATGTGTTAGGTATACCAGAAGATCGCCAGTCGACCGACCATGGCGAAAGCCGTACTGCCGGTCGTTCATCAACTGGTGACCCTCAAGGTATACCAAGAGCTGGCGGTTAATTATGCTCTCCATAATTTTGGAGAGTAGGGAGGTAATAGCAATAGGCCTGTAGTTTGCCGGATCCGAACTGCCTCCTTTTTTTGGGATCGGATGGACAAGGGCTGACTTCCATGAGTCAGGGACTACGCCTTTTGAATAAGAGTGCCGGAATAAACGCGTTAGCACCGGCGTCAACTCAGGGGCACACGTTCTAAGCACGATTAGAGAAATGCCATCCGGCCCGCTCGACTTCCTGACGTCCAACGAAAACAGAGCTTGCCTAACAGTTTTCTGTCGGAACTGTACTTCAGGCATGGAGCTCTGACACCGCGGGATGGTCGGCGGTGTTTTTCCGTTGTCGTCAAGAGTCGAGTTGGAGGCAAAAAGAGTGCACAGGAGATCGGCTTTCTCTTTTGCCGTATGGGCCAGGGTGTCATTCCTCATGTGCAACGGCGGCATGGACGGCTGGTTGAAGTTACCAAGAGCAGCTTTCGACAACGACCAGAACTTGCGTGTTCCGGTCGGGTAACTGGAAAGCTGCTCGCCAATTTTGACGACGTGCTTCGATTTCGCACGGGCGATTTGCCGCTTAAAAAATCTGGAGGCACGGTTATATTTCCTCTTCAGAACTTTGCAGTTCGGATCCTTTGAGCCCAGCGCCGCAACCCAAGTTCGATACGCCTGTTTTTTGCAGTCAGATGCTGCTTTAACTGACGCATCGAACCAGGGCTGTGATTTGCCACCGATCGGTACTACAGAGCTTGGTATAAAAATATCCATGCCCTGCAGTATCACTTCGGCTACTGCAACGGCGCAGGCACTAGGATCTTCCGAAAGGAAACAAACCCTGCCCCAAGGGTAGGATGCAAAAAAGGAACGCATCCTATCCCAATCTGCTGACTTGTAGTGCCAAACGCGGCGGGTCGCTGGTGGTCTGCGACGTTGGCGTCGAATAGGCACTACACTCCTGACCAGGCAATGGTCGGACGTTCCAAGAGGGGCGTCGACAGAGACCTGGTAACCATCGGGATGTGTAGTCAGCAGAAGATCTAATAAGGACGGCATGTGGCTATCCACATCCGGGAGCCGCGTCGGCGACTCAACCAATTGGGACAGACCATACGCCAATGCAAAATTATGCACAGATCGCCCTGCGTAGTCTGTGGTACGTGATCCAAGCCATTCGGCATTGTGCCCGTTGAAATCACCCAAGACTACGATTTCAGCGGAGGGGATCTGAGCAAGCACGTCATCAAATGCCGCTTGAACGCAGCCCATGAGGTGATCCGTTTCTGCGTTACCACTATGGGACCTGTAGACACACGCATAGATGCGGACGCGGTCCTCTAAATCTACGCGGAGCCAGAGAGTAGACAGGCCCCTACCCTCAAAATTGCCGAGACGGCGACAGCAGATATCCTCCCTAACGTACACACATACCCCGGCATGAGGCATGAAATTATGCTCAATTTTGTACCCGGGGTACGTTAAATATGACGTATCGCTAGGTCGAGATATCTGCGTCTCCGTAAGGAAACACAAGGCCGGCTGCGCCGTCTCAAGGTGGTGTTGGACGGCGTTTAAGTTGGAGTGAATTCCCCGGATGTTACAAAAGTCCACATTAAGCGTGGAGCGGGGTGCCGTGGTGTTGCTGCCCTGTTTGTCCTGTGAAATATGCGGTACTGTGCCCTCCCCAGAATACGAGGAGCAGCCCGAGCGCGAATGCTCGGGGAGGGATTCTCCGGCTCTACAAGAGCCGGTACCCTCCTGGGGTAATTTCTTTTTTAAGACCGCTCTCATATTTTGTTGGGGGGGGGGGG